>PVIC010041466.1:0-16226 GCA_004025085.1 Thryonomys swinderianus
GCTGTGTAGCCCAGGCAAGCCTCAAACTCAGCAGTCCCCCTGCCTCTGCCTCCCAAGTGCTGGGATTACAGGCCTGAGCTACCACACCTGGCACTGTAGTGTATGGTACCAGTGAATGAACTTGGGACCTTGTGGTTGCAAGGCAGACGCTGTAACCACTGAGCTAAGTCCCTGGCCCACAAGAAGAAATCAAGACTTAAAAAATGATGTCTTATGTCTAAATTGAACTGTTAATAAAAGTGGAGTCAGGATTGGAATCTAGGACTTGGTGGCTCCAAAGCTTCTCTCTACATTTTATACCTTATCATCTCCCTAGGTCATGGCATAATGGACCTTAGAACCAGGTTCCCTATTTCTGATCTTTTCAACATAGAAAGCACTGCCAAAAGCCCCACACTTTCTACACTGCAAGACTGAGCCTTGTTTTTATCATTTTCCCAAATGGATAACCCCACTCCAAGGTGAGAGCCTTATACACGTGGGCAGATATCTAATTTTGTCTAATTTGAACCTAAATTTCCTGCTCCACCAGAGTTGATTGAGCTCTCAGATGTCTATTTCATCTGGAAGTTGCATTCTCTCCTAGCCTGCCTAGGTCCTGCCTCCCTTATATTCTGGCATAGACAGTTCCTCATTATAGCTTATGTTTGATTAAGATCATCCTTAAATTCTTTTTATCTCTACTCTGAGCACCTTAAAATAATCTTCCTGGAACTTTGATTGGTTTTTATTTGATGCTTATTTCAAAGGCAGCTTGAATGTTTTTCTATGCTTTCTGACCCTGTTCAATTAGAGCTAAGGATTCAGTAAGCTGTCTCATTTCCGATTTGAGGTCACTTAGTGTGTACACCTAGACTCTTAACTCATATTTCTTTACTCTTGGCTTATTAAGTCTATTTGCCTTAGAAATATAGCCTTAACTCTTTTGGGCAGAAGAATACATTTTTAATATCATAATGGGTGACCATGCTTTGTAAGTATCAATGATGAGTTCTAAGAAGTCCAGGTGGCTAGGACATCTTGACTGGGTCATGGGGTGGGTTGTGGGTTGAGGGTCCTGCACATGGACAGGCTTTATGATTCACTTATCCCCCCTGTCTTACATGTTTCCCTCCATTCCATCTGTTTTACTTTTCTCTTTTTGGAGTCTCCTCACACTGGTTGTTTTCTCCAAGGTTCAACCTTATTCCTCCAGCCCCTCTTGTCCTTACGGAATCTTTTTAGCATCATCTAATTTGGATGAGCTCAGTATTGATGAAACTGTTCTCTTGGTTCAGAATAGGAAGAGCCAAAAGGATAAGAGTTCTGCAAGGGGATTAATTCCTATTCCTTCTGCTCTCCATTCTAAGGTAAAATAGATATTGCCAGTGTGAAGAGCCATTTCTTTCTGAAACTTCTTAATTTTCTTGGATCTGTTAAAGAAATTCATATTCTGTACATTAACCTAAATTTGGTTATATTGCTTGCCAACTAATACCCTGGTTTTATTATGCTAATAGTGTTCCCCTCCTCCCTGTATGGATTATGTCACAAAGAATTCTGCATTAACGTGACAAGAAAGAGCTTAGGGCCCAAATTTGTTTCTCCCTAATTCCTGAATGGAGGTTTAGAGAGTGTATAATAAAGTTTCATTTTATCGTGTCCTATAATTCAAATGAAGTCAGTGTAAATACAATGAAATCAGCTCAAATAACAGACTGTGGATGCCAGACCAATGCTAGATAATGAGGACTTAGAAAAGAAATCCAATCCTTGTGTTCAATAAGCTTAGATTTTACAGAAAAGCAAAACAAAACAAAAACAAAAACCCTTGGAGCTCATAGGCTGATCTGAATTGAGGCTCAGAAGTGCCAGCCCTCGAAGGGTAGACAGTCTTCAAAGGAGCCTTCCCCTGGCATTTGCACGTGACCCAGGAACATGACTCAAATCTTGTCCACAGTTAAGGTCCAGACATCATTCACATGCTTGTCTTGTCCTCAGTGGATACTAGGTGTGGACATGAAGCAAATCCCTAAGGAAGGAGGTGACCAACCTGAGTGCTGGCTCAGGAATCAGGCCCAAATAAGGAAGGGTCAGTGCCGGGCGTGGTGGCTCACGCCTGTAATCCCAGCACTCGGGAGGCAAAGGCAGGAGGATTGCTGAGTTTGAAGCTTGCCTAGACTACATAGTGAGCCCAGAGCCAGCCCGAACTACAAAGCGAGACCCTGTCTCAAAAAAAAAAAAAATAAAATAAGGAAGGGTCAGATTGTTCAGGTAAGGAATACATCCCATCTCATGCTTGATGGTGCTGCAGAGAGGGGAATATAGTGTCTCAAAAATGACAAGTGTTGATAAGAAGAATTTTTCACTAGTGAAAAAGTCTGAGCCAAGGAAATCATGAGGCCATGCAGGGTTTGGTAGGTTTTGACAGTTGCAGCAGAGCTGCTTATGCTGGAGGTCAAGGAAGGAAGTGTAGTGGATGATGGACAGTGCACTGTGACACAGTGGGGCAGAACATCACTGTGCTAACAAGGATGGACTGCAGAGGAAGAACTAGCTGGTTGAGCTATACACAAGACACCTATTTCCCTACCCACCAAGACAATCTGAAGACAGAGAAAGATAGAAAGGATGAGAAAGTCTGTTACTTGGTTAGTGGTATTAGAGTGGTCTGAGACAGGAACTGCAAATGGTAGGCCTATCAGGCACTCTGGCTACTTTGTGAGAAAAAAAATGATGTCATAATAGTAGTTTGATAATTATTAATAGCTTAAGTTTTAGGGAAATCCAAGCCCACTGATGAGTAAATGTTCAGAAAGTAAATTGTAAAATAAGTTTTCAGAGGAAGGAGAGGCCTTTTGAGCTGGCCAGGTCAGATAAGTGTTGAGGGAGGGGATGAACTGGGTAAAGCTTGCAGGTTGGAAGACTCAGGTAAGGTGAGATGGTGAAGAAAGACAGCACTGTGGTGGAAATGAGGGAACTTCCAGATTCCACTTTGATATGTAAAAATCGTAGAAATCATTACTTCCACTCATATGGGTCAAGAAAACTGAAACCCAACATATTTTCTTGGATTTACAAGAAATTATAGTCACAGAGAAAATTAGATTATCTCATCTAGAAAGACAGGGGATCCAGAGATATGTAGCAACTAAGGGTTATTGGAGCCATAAGCCAGTAGGGACATGGATAAATGGCTGCATGTAAGAGATTCTTAGGTTATAGTCCCAGAGGTTCTCATACTTCTGTAGGCTTTGCACCCAGGGATCCCACCATATTCACACAGTGAGGTTATTTCTAAGATCTTGTGATGTTGGTAGGGGAAGGAGAAGTATAACCATTGTGAAATATCTAACACTTTCTTCTCAGCAGAGGCCCACAAGAGGACTTAGGGGAGCACAGAACTGAAACTTTCTTTACACCAGCTGTGGAAGAATTTCCTTGCAGCCTTTCCTTGCAGTTTCTAATGAGGGACAGATTTCAAGGATTGAAGTTTGTTGTACAATCGCTAGGGAAGGTCATAGGGGAAGGCAGGAAAATGACGCACCTGGAAGGGAATTAGAAACATTTATGACAGTCAGAGTTCCAAGACACAACACTCTAAAAGTGTTAAACACCTTACTACTTCACCAGTAGGGTCCCAGTGGCAGAGAATTACAACTGAAAGAAGAGCAAGACACAGATGTAAAGCTGTTCCTAAGACAAAAGGGAGTGGAATAAGTGCACAAGTGGGAATTGAAATCCCCAGAATCCTAAACTAAAACAAACATTGAGCACAATGTCGCCCCTAACCAGAGTTACATAAATCTTCACATTAAAAGCTTATTTACCGCAGTTTCTATTATGCATCATATTCATCTTTCAACAAAAAAATCACAAGACTTGATGAAGTAAAGAAAAGCTAGTGTTTAAGAAGACAAAGCAATTATCAGCATATACTCAGATATGGCACAGATGTTAATAGTATGAAACAAGGAATTTAATTTAACTGTAATTAATATATAAAGGACCATAATGAAAAAAGCCAAAGTACAAAATCAAGTACTGTAAACAAAGTGAGAGGAACTCTAAGAAACAGAAGAAAATTCTAGAAATAAAATAGTGATATAAATGAAGAATTACATTCATAAACTCATGAGTGGCCTCAACATGACTGAGGAAAGAATCAGTGAATTTGAAAATATGTCAGTACACACCCTCCAAACTGAAAGTCAAAGAGGAAAAAGTGACAATACTGAAATAGAACAGAGTATCTAATACTGTGAGAAAATATCAAATTGTAAAATATTAAATTGGAATGTCAAGGAGATAAACAAATGTTTGAAGTAATAATATCTTCGAACAATCCAAAATTAATAACAGGTGCTAACCTAAACTGTGAATCCAATAAGACCAGAGAATATCATAGCTGAACTACAGAAACAAAAGACAAAGAGAAAATTCTGAAGGTTGGGGAGGTAGCTCAGTGGTGCCCTCCCTGCTCAACAAGCACAAGGTCCTGAGTTTGATCCCAGGTATAAAAGCTTTTAGAAAAAGAGAAAATTCTAAAAGGAGAGAAATAAATAAAGGAAAGCAAAATCAAACAAACAAAACAGTGCAAGTGTTTAAAATTATGAAAAGGATAAAGTTAAAGTAGATTTCTTGTTAGAAACAAGGCAAATAAGAAGACTGTTGATTGAAATATTTAAAGAGCTGAGAGAAGAGCTCTACAAATCTAGAATTCTATATCTAGTGAAATTGTTCTTCCAAAGTAAAGCCATAGGATCATTGTTACTGACACCATGAGCATTAGAAGTATAATATTAGAATACTATGCACAAGCTTACTCCCATAAATTTAATAATTTAGATAAGATGAACCAATGCACTTTTAGTTTGTTTTGTGTGACCATAACAGAATATCCTTGAGTGCATAATTCATAAAGAGTAGAAATTTTGTTTTGCACTGTTAAGAAGCCTTGAAAATCCAAGATAAATCACCAGCATTGCTGAGGGCTTTCTTCTCTGTCCTCACATGGCCAAAGAGTGGAAAAGAGAAAAGCTACTTACTAAAGTCCTTTTTAACATGGCACTAGTTCATTCGTGGGTGTGGAATCTTCATATCCTAATTATGTCCTATTAGGCTCCACATACCAACACAGTTGTACAGGAAATGAAGTTTCCAGTATATGAATTTGGGAACACATAGTCAGGCTTGTATCATACTTAAAAATACAAATTAACAACATGTATTATATATATCAAATTGTATCATATGTATATCAAATTATAACATATGAAATTGGAATGTGAAGGAGATAAACAAATGTTTGAAGTAATAATGTCTTTGAACAATCCAAAATTATTGACAGGTGCAAACCTAAACTATGAATCCAATAAGCCCAGAGAATATCATAGCTGAACTACAGAAATAAAAGACAAAGAGAAAATTCTGAAGCTATACATACATACATACATATATATATATATAAACACATACATATATATATATATATACATATATTTTTAATAACCCTACATCTATTAGAGAAATTGATTAAGTTACTAAGAGCCTTCCCAAAAACAGTGCACTGAGCTCAGAAGATTTCACTAGTAACACTTAAAGAAGAAATTATGCCAATTTCTATAATCTCTTCTAGAAAATAGCAGCAAAGGAAACATTTCCTAACTCAGTTCATGAGGCAAGCATCATCTTAATATCATGACCTGAAAAGAGATTGTAAGAAAGAAAAGACCATAGGTAGACATTTCTCATGAACATACATACAGACATACTCAAAATATTATCAGTTCAAATCCAGGGATGCATAGAAAGAACCAACACTATGACAAAATGGAATTTATTCTCACTTGGATGGGAATGCAAGTATGATCCAACATTAAACATCTTCATAAGGTAAAGAAGAAAAATCATATGATTGTATAAATTGACAGAAAAAGCATTTGATAAAATTCATTCATGATAAAAATCAGGAAGCTATGAATAGAAAAGAATTTCCTTACTAAAGAGTACCTACAGAACTCCTCTGGTTAGCACTGCTCTTTGTAAGGAAAAACTGGATTCTCTCATTTTAAGAGTTTTTGACTACTTGTATTCAACATCATACTGGAAACCTTATCTTGTGCAATGACAAGAAATGTGTAGAGATCAGGATTAAATATATAAATATTTGTTTAGGTATGACAGGACAGGAGTGCTTACACAGAACATATGAAAGAGTCAACATATGAAACTTCTAAAACTAGGAAGTGATTGTAGGTCACAGGCTAGAAGGGAAGAGTTCTAAAGCCAATTTCCTTTATACTCCCACTGAATAATTGAAATAGAAAAAATGACCATTTATAATGATAGTTCTCCCCCAAAGAGATTACAACACAAAATGTATAGAGTGTATGTGTGAAAACTATATAACTCTGATGAAAGAAATAAAAGATGCTTCAAATAAATGAAGAGCAAGTGCATGTTTATGGGTTGGAAGACAACACTGATGTCAATTCTGCCCAAATGGATTCAAAGATCCAATAGATTCTAATCAATATCCTCATAAGGTATTTTACAGAGATCAGGAAACTGTTCTTAACATTTATGTGGAAAAAAGCATCTAAAATAGTCAAGGCAATATTGAAGAACAAAGTTCAAAAAATATACTGTATGATTTTAAGGCTAATTAAAAAGCTGCTGTATGACAGTGTTGGTAAAGGATGATAAATTGACACATACATCAACAGGATAGAATAAAAAGCTCCAAAAGAAACCAATACAAAAATGATAAACTGATCTTTGACAAAGATACAAAGAGAAATAAAGAGTGGATGGTGTTTTTACCAAATGGTGCCTGTGCAATGAACATAGGACACCTAAAGCTTTTCAAAAAATTTGACTCAAGGTAGATCATAGAACTAAATGTAAAATACAAAGCAATAAATCTAGCAAAAAAACAGGGGAAAATCTCAGTGACTTTATGTCGGGCAATATATTTTTTGGTACATCACCAAAGTAATGTTCATGAAAAAGAAGATTGAAGTTAGATTTTATTAAAATTAAACTACTTCCATTCTACAGAAGATGTTAAAAGAATGAAAAATAGGCTACAATCTGGGAGAAAATACTTAAGAAGATGTTTCTGATAAAGGATTTGTGTCCAAAACCCTTTAAAAGAACTCATAGAATTAATTAATTAAAAACAAAGTAATTAAAAAATGGGCAAACATTCTGAACAGACATTTTGCTAAAGAAGAGATACAGATGGCAAATAAACAGTTGATAAATACTAAGTATGATTTCTTGATAGGGAACTGTAAATTAAAACAGCAATCCCTATAAATCTCCTAGAATAGCTAAAGTCCATATCAATGGTAATACTAATTTGGGTGAGTATGTATAACAATAATAACTCTTATTCATTGCTGGGGAAAATGTAGAATGTTATAGCCATAGTTCAAGACAACTTGACAGTTTTGTACAAAACCAGTAAGTCTTGTCATATAGCCCAGCCATGGTACTCCTAGGTTTTAATCCAACTGACTTGAAAACTTAAGTCCACATAAACATCAACACATAAATTTTCATTGCAGGTCTATCCATAAGTTGTCCCAAAATGGAAGTAACCAAGTTGATTTTCAATCAGTGAAAGGATCAACATACAATGGTACTTCCACACAATGGAATACCATTCAGTAATAGAAATGAATGAGCTATCAAGCCATGAAAAGTATGGGAGAATCTCAAAAGCATACTGTTTAATTCCTCCTATGTAATATTTTGGAATAGACAAAACTAGTCAGTAAACAGTCGTCATGGCTTTCAGAGGAATAGAAGGAGACTTGCATAAGTGCAGTTTATGGGGTTAAGGGTGATTAAAATACTTGAATGATGATATAAATGGTGTGCAAATGACACTATGTATTTGCCCAAAGCTATAGGACTTCACAGAACAAAGAGTGAAACTTAATATATGTAAATGAAAGAAATCATTTCAGAGGTCAAGGTGACTCCAGTACAATATTGAATGAAGACTGGGGCAAAAGAAATTTAACTATATTACAAATGTATGAAGCAGCCTCATGGGGAGAAGGGGGAAAGATGCTGACCTAAGTAACTGGAGGCGCGTGAAGACAGACCAAGGACAAAAGGAATTGTATATACACCTCACACTATAGCTGATAAAATATATTTTCCCTAGGAATATAGGTTGATAATTCTGCAATCACCATACAGGTAAACTGAAATTCAAGAATTACATAGATAGGTGGAGAATAGTGAGAATCAGGCTTCTCACGATGCTATGCTATAAAAGATTATATACAAGCAAAAGTAAGAGGACCAATGTGGTATTGAATCAGAGGAGACATTAATATCTGAATTTGTATTAGGTTAATATATGAGTAGATGGGTAGATATAGAAATATTCTCATATAAGTACATATAAATGCACTAGATACACATGTGTTTTCTTGTCCTGTCATCTGAGAAGGCCTAGAACCAAAAGCACTGCAGCAGGATCAAGTATACCCTGGTCCAAGTCTTGGTTTCCACTGTCATTTTCTAACATAATAAGTACAGATCCCAGAGAACCAATTTTTATAAAGTGAAGCAGGTAATATATAAGATGATCACAAAGCATCATATAGTGTCAGAAATGTGGAAAAAGCTAAAAAAAAAATACACAATTATAGCCAGGTGTGGTGGCTCACATCTGTAATTCCAGCACTCAGGAGGCAGAGACAGGAGGATTGCCAAGTTTGAGGCTTGCCTGGGCACCATAGTGAGCTCAGGGCCAGGCTGAACTACAAAGCAAGACCCTGTCTCGAAAAAACAAAAAACAAAAAAACAAACAAAAACACTCCCACAATTATAGAGTGTGCCAAAGGGACACAGGCCTGATGAAAGAACTTCTGCTGGCCAGAGCAGGAAAAACTGGGCAAGAAAATAGGTAAAGTAGTACTGCCTTATAATCCAAAGTATAAAATAAATAACTGAGTTCATACTCATATAAATAAATGATTAAATAAATACATACATAAAAATTGGTAGAGAATCTATATATCTCTTATGTAGAAAAATACCAAATAATTTATGAGGGTGATCACTGTGGTGGATATCTAAATAAAGAATTATTGCATAAAGACACAGTACCATGAATCCCCTCAAAATACTCCAAATATTCAAAGTGCTTCCTCTTGCTACAAACACACTCATCCCATCATTCTTGAAAATGTGTGTTTTACTGTAATAAGTCTAAAACATTTAACACTTCACCATAATTTTTCATCACTCATTATGTGCAGCTATTCTATCCTTAAGGCTGGGTAGCATAACTCCCTGCTCTTTAAGTGTGTGGTAAACACAGTGACTTTCTTCCAAAGAGTACATTAAGAAATAGGGAGAAGGTAACTTTGTTGTGGAGAAAGCTGACAAACAATTCTTCAGCCAGATGACCCAGGTTAGCATTTATAACGATAACTTGTAATGATAGTTTATACCCTCCTTTTATGTAGGAAGGATGGCACTTTACCACCATAAAGATATTAGACAAAAAGAAAAATTAACCCAGTCTAATCATAAGAAGAATATTGGACACTCTAGATTGGAGAATATTCTATAAATGCCAGACCAGGATTCCTCAGGTTTTGTTACTAAGCTCTTCAAAAGCAAGTGATGTCTCGGGTCAGGATCTAGCTCAAGTGGTACCATACGTATTTTGGAAGCACAAGGGCCTGAGTCAATTCCCATACCACAAGACAAACAAACAAACAAACAAACCAAAAACACCCCAAAACATAAAAACAAATGAAGTCTGAAAAAAAGTGAAGTTAGTTTCAAGGAACCACAGGGGCCAAAACAGCTATGCAAAAAGTGATATCTTCAGGAACAAAACTATAACATTAAGTACAAACTTGGCCTGTCTGAATAAAACCTAGACTTTAATTCATGATGCTGTGTCAACAGTGGTATACTATTTGTGATACCCACACCATGTTACTGTAAGATGTTAACAGTGAAACAAAGTGTGGGATATATGGAACACTGCATATCTATGTAACTTCTCTGTAAATCTAAAGTGACTACAAAGTAAAAAGATTACTAAGGGAGTAAAAGTTTTTAAAGGCAGAAGATAGGGAGGAATGAAGGCTAAGAGAAAGCACTCCTCCTTATCTGGAGGAGATGTTAGACAGATGAAGGAGTGTCTCCAAGGAGAGGCAGGCAGAGATCAGGTTGTAAAATGGTTCAGTTCTGAAGAAACAACCCTGGAAATCAGCTGAACAGATTGTTTAGTGGACTGTGTATTCTCCATTTAATGAGTGTGCACTTAATGACATTTTATAAGCATGTTTTCATAGAATCCTCCAAAAGTCTGTGAAGTGACTCTTCTTTGTGCAGATGAGGAAGTGAGAGCCAGAAAGCACATGTGTCTTGGTGGCTATAGGAGAGACTATGGCAATAGCTTGAGGGTGCCTCTGTCTCAATCCATGCTCCCCATATTTCTTCAATGCTTTTATTTGCTATGGACTTAAATCATCATCCAGGCCCCATGATAAATGCCTTAAATGTATCATCACATAAATTCTTCATATTAGTAATATGTTCTTTCATTATCTGAATTTTACAGATAAGGGAAAACTCTTAGAAGGCTTAACTGGAAATTTATCAAAACCTACAGATAGGAAATGGTGGCAGATATTCAGACACAGGTACTTTGATTTCTGAGACCCAAATGTTAACCCAGTAGGCTGTTACCATTTTCCACAGTGATGCCTGGAGGTAATTTTAACTGCATGAAGGTAGGGCCCATCAGGTCTTTATTTGAACTACTTCCCTGTCTTGGTTTAACCTGAGTTAGCCACTGAAGCCTGCTCACTATGTCTGTCTCGTATTGGTCAGGTATCTACATTTCACACTGGCAGCTTTGCCTGCTGAAGGCATTGCTGCAGAGG
Organism: Thryonomys swinderianus; assembly: GCA_004025085.1. Taxonomy (NCBI): domain Eukaryota; kingdom Metazoa; phylum Chordata; class Mammalia; order Rodentia; family Thryonomyidae; genus Thryonomys; species Thryonomys swinderianus. Next base: position 10,914 of record PVIC010041466.1, read on the forward strand.
ATTCTTCTTCCTTTGGCTCAGCAAAGGAACAGTAATTTCTTCAACTGCCAACTATAGACTTCTGGAGTGGAGTCTGTGATAAAGTTCTCTACAATAAGTCAACATAATTTAGTTGGAAATGTCGTTGTGGCTTTTGATGCTCAGTGTGGCCTGTGGGGAAAATGATATCTAGGTCACACAGAGTGAAATCTACTAATAACAGCCTCTGATAAACAGGTAAGATGAGAACTGAGAAGTTGCTGTCCATTTGTATCTGCTAATTGCATTTGGAGGGCAGAGTCCATGCAGCCTGCATTACTTGGCAATGTAGAATTCAAGGAGCAGATTTAGCAGCAGGAAGGCCACATCTGGAGATCCAGTAATTCAAAGCTCATGAGAATGATGCTCAGGGTCTTCAGCACCCATATTTACAGGTTTTAGAAGACAGCTTGGGTTTGCATTCTCATTGCAGAGCTCAGGCAAGGATACTACTGGAAATGCCACCATCCTTGCCATAAGTTGTGCCGTCATGGAACAGTTAAGACCATCCTGGCAGTGGTCTTCCGAGATGCTTTCCACCAACTTCATTCAAATAGTCAATAGCTGCTTCCAAGATTGTGATGAGTAAGAGGTTACTCCTCTGCATAGACTTTATAGTATGATAATGATAATGTAATTCTAAGTTGCAATCGATGAATTATGCAATTATTATTTTTCTTTGTGAAATGCTATTGCATAGGAATGCTGAGGTGTAGACTGCACGCAGTTGAACTAGTATATGCAATGTGTATTAACGTACCTTGTGGGGTAGAATTAGTGAAGTGCTGTTGTTATTTATGCTGTTAATATTCTGGATTTTAGAGTAAATGTAACAGATGAGAAACTGGGTGGCAAGATTGAGGATGAAGTATTTGCTTTTGGGAGAAGATAACACAGGTCACAGTTGGCTTCTAAAGTGATCAAAATGCAATATATGTGTGTATCAGTCTCCTAAGCTAGCTGTGATCACTATGCATCATAAATATATACTAATAAAAATTAGATAAAATACATACATCCTACTTCATCAAAAGTAAATAAATAAAGTGGGATGAACTGGGGAAATCATACAAGAATAGAAGAAAGTGGGAGATGATTTATAGATGATGAACCTGATCTATTATATTATTAGCTTATTTTGTGTATATAAATAAATTTCCATGTAATAAAACACTTCTATTAAAATGCTTTAAAAAAAGGAATCTAGAGAGATTCTGCCTGGAGCAAAACCAAACTGGATGGGGTGTGTTGAAAGGAAAATAAGTGATGAAAAAATATTTTTTAGAATTTTTACTTGTGAAATTAGGAGATAGGAGACTGATTGGTTTAGAATTTGGATTTTTCTGCATCAAAAAAGATTGGACTTGGAAGCGAAGGAATACAATGCTAAATTTTATGGGCCAGCTTGGGGTATTCTATTTTGTAGGCATTGTATTCTTTGGACTATGTCGTTATCATCTGCTGCATATTGTTTAACGTTGTCTGGCAAGCTTGGTTGGACAACATAGCTGGGCATTATTTAAGATGGGAAATAGGATAGCAGTGACTTCTTGGCCTCCTGCCTGGTGGTGCAGTTGAAGCTCCAGATATATCTTGGCAGGACTGGCAAATTGGAGGGGATCTTCTGCCAGGGAGCTGTGTTTAATGGAGACTGACGAGAGTTCCTATGTGAACTTACCACAAGGGGAGAAGGTGCCAGACATAGTCCATGTGTCCAGAACAAAAATCCCTAGTTGTTGGTGGAGTGCCATCATGTTTTCTTTTAGCCAAGTACCCATTGGACTCATCCATCCATCCAAAGGCCTTCTATTGAGGCATTAATATGTAGTAGTAACTGTGTTATGTGTAGAGTTGCAACAGTGAACAAGACAATGTGTGTTTGTATTCTGTGGATGTTAGGTGACTGAGAATAAAGTTGAAAGTGTTGGTGCATTAGCAGTCTGGAAGACATTGGAACTTCCTAAGGGAAATGGGGGGTAGGGGTAAATAACAAGGGGAAAGAAAAAACTGATGGTAATAAAAAGGAGAAAGAAGATCATATATATAGCAGGTGGGATGATGGTGGGTAGGGGAATGGGAAAAAATGAGAATTAAGTCAATGCCATAAATTGGCACAAATTCTCAGTGCTGAGTGTGGTCATGATGTATATATAAAATGTGCCTATACCACAAAATGCAGTTCACTTTCTCTAAAACCAGATGTTGAGTGGGTAATTGTCACCTTATCATTCAGAGCTGACTATATTGGGACTGTGGCACCATGTAGATTCTGGGATTGGTGCTGTTTTCTGGTGATGTAGGCAGGGGAGACAATATATATATGCAATAGAACAGACATCTCTGGGGCCAGAAGAGCAGAAACAGAGACTTCCAGAGCAATAACAGAGGTAACTGTGCACTAGAAATGCAACTATAAACATAAGCCAGTAGAGTGGTGATGGGGGACAAAGTAGTTTCTGCAGTCTGTGAGGGGACAAAAAGGCAGGATCAGTAGTGGAGGGACAGTAGTGCTAGAAGGAGAACACTTCTGTGCCATCATATTTGTGAGATTCCATGGAGCTGCTCAGAGGTAGTGGGGATATTTTTCAATGCAGAAGTCTGTTTGCTTATCTGTTAAAAATGACTTCATATACTGGTAGGCTGTTGAATGGGGCAACTGATTACAATAATCATAATGAGAACATCAACAAATGTGCTGCTCTCTATCACTACGGCTACCACCACTGTAATTATTGTCATTATTGGATGCTTACCAGTGCTCAATAACTCAGCTATGAACTTTAAACACATTACTGCTAGTAGTTAGAAGGATTACAAGGGGTTTCTACTTTGGGCCAAGATAAAGTAATGGGAACCAGATTTTTCTTCCTGTTTGAAGTAATCAACGCATGAATAAAATATACAAAACAATGTTTTAAAATATATGACTACCAGGCAATGGAATATAATGACACTTGGAAAATGAAGAATTAAGTGTACTTTTGATCATCCCAGCTCATAAGCCATGATGTGCGACAGAGGAACTAGGGCAAAAGAATCCAGAGTAATGGAAAGGAGATTAACAGCACTTGAGGAGGGCAGCATATATGGGGAAAGGTTACAAAGGGCTAGAATCTAGGGAACTTTCGCTAATAATGTATATGTTTATTATCTTGATTTTGGTGACAGTTTTATGGGTGCATATATATGAATTTACCAAGTAGACTAGTAATACATGAAGTGTATTTATTATTTTAATTATATCCCAATAAAGCTGTAAAAACTTTGAAAGTGCCCAGTATTACTCTGCCATAAAGAATGACAAGATCGATCCATTTAGGTGCAAATGGAGGCACCTGGAGGATATACTAATAAGTGAAATAATAGATCACAGGCAGGCAAATTCCAGATCTTCTCTTTGACATTAACACCTATAGATGCAAATGAGCTCTAGAAAGTATGACAGCTTTTATAGAGTGGGAAATTTCCATAGGAAATTTGGTGTGGGAATGTAATGAGGGGAAGGAATAAATATGATACAGAAAGAAAATAAAAGGGTATGTATAAAGGGGGTGGGGAGGTGTGGATCAGTTAGGGATATGGGTAAAAATGAGAATTAACTTGTGTCATATACTGGTACAAATTCCCCAAAGTTATACGTGATTGTGAAATGTATATAAATTGTACCAATAAAGAATTCAATTTAAAAACAAACTTTGAAAGCATGAGAAGTTACCATGGTTCATATTTCAAAGATGAGAAAACTGAAATCTGAGGAAATTCAGTGGTGTGTGTAAGACCAAATAATTTATAAGGGAATGACATAGGATTTCTATTCTGTGTGTCTTTCAGTGGTACCAGATGGCAGCATCGAAGCTAAAATACCTTAAGTAATTCTTGAAAGGATTGTTTTTTTTAAAAAAACTCTCCTTAATAGATAGTGATCACTTGTTAAAGGACACTCTCTAATGTGTACAGCACTTTCTACTGCCTGAAACGCTATAGCTATATTAGGTTGCTGTTGCATGTAAATCCCCTTTCCATTCCTGGACAGTGGAAAGAAACTCATGAAAGAAATTATCATATTTTATGTACTACTTATATGGATTTTCTCATATACCATCTTTGTTCTTCTTTGTCACCTGTTCTAGTAGACACTTTAGTGATCAATATGCATGAACTCCTTAGGTTTTAGAGACATAACTTGTCTCATGGTCATACTGTCTCACACTGTAAGACCCCACAAAAGTGACACATCTTACTTGAAAATATAGGTTTCTTTCATGAGCTTTGTCTTTTTTATTGATACATTTTATTGGTACATTATATATACACATAACAATTATACTCCACATTGAGAATTTGTACCAGTATATGTCACAACTTAATTCTCATTTTCCCCTTCCCCTACCCACCCTACCACCCTCGCTCCTATATACACAAGCTTTGTTTCCCTTTTTTACCATCAATTTTTTATTTCTTCATTATTTATTCCTAAACCCCATTTCCCTTTGAATATTTTCTATTTCACAATATCAATCATGCATTCTAGAACACATTTACAACTTCAGTTTCTCAACCAGAGAAAAGATATGCTATTAATACATCTGTGACTTATTTATTTCACTTATGAGTATGTCCTGAAGGTACATCCATTTAAGTATAAATGATTCAATCTCATCATGCTTTAAGGCAGAGTAATACTTCATTTTATATTTTAAAAACCCGTATCTTCTTTATCCAGTCTAGAGTTGATGGGCATTTGGGTTGTCTCCAAGATTCAGCTACCACAAACTGAGCTGGTATAAACATGGGTGCACATGTGTTGCTGTGATAGGAATCTTGTAATTCTTTTGTGTTTATCCCCAGCAAGGGAATAGCAGGGTCAAATGAAATCTCTAATCCTAGTTTTTTGAGGACTCTCCACAATGATCTCCATAATGGCTGTACCAGTGTATATTCCCATCAAGAGTGGAGAAGGGTTCCTTTTGCTCCACAGTCTTGCCAGCATTTGTTGCTGGCTAATTTTGAGATAGCAGCCATTCTTTTTTTTTTTTTTTTTAGATGGGGTCTCGCTTTATAGTTCAGGCTGGCTCTGAGCTCACTATATAGCCCAGGCAAGCCTCGAACTCAGCAATCCTCCTGTCTCTGCCTCCTGAGTGCTGGGATGACAGGCGTGAGCCACCAAGCCCGGCACTGTGGTGTATGGTATTGATTGCTGGTGGGCGTGAGTCACCATGCCCAGCATTGTATGTGGTTACCGGGGATTGAACTCAGGACCTTGCACTTGCAAGGCAGGTGCCAGAACCACTGAGC
>PVIC010041468.1:0-16213 GCA_004025085.1 Thryonomys swinderianus
TTTTTTTAAATTCCTTTGTCTTCATCAATAATAGTAATAACTGTTTTTTTATTTCTATGATTTTTTTAGCTTGTTAATCCCTATTTTCATGTACTTTACCCTTTGCCCCATAAAGTTAAAGTTGCCATTAGTCACATTAGTCTACGGTAGGATGAGACTTCAAAACTCCAGTGAAATTGATCATTCACTGAATTGTTCCTTTGCCTGATATTGTGGTCATAATTACACACAGGCACCCTCACTTGAATCACTTGATTCTTCCCGGAGGCCCATGAGACACAGGAGTGATTTTTGTCTTAGTTGGAGGAAGAGTGACCTGTGAGACGGTACTGTCACCCAGAACCATGGAGGAGGACCTGGGCTTACGGTCCAGATGTCTCCAACCCCAGCCTTCTTTCTGTGCTTTCCTGAGCCCTTTCAGATTTGTGCTGTCACTGGGATGTTTCTCCAGGCAGTGAGAGTCAGCTGTGCAGGTGGGAACAGGAGACGTGGTTGAGACTTTGACCGCTGATCTCACCAAATACGCTTTCATTCCATTTGTTTTAGGCACAGATTTGTATCTTTAAAAAGCTAAAGCCCATAGCATGCATAACATGAAGACGGAGCTCCGATTTAATCAACAGACTTTGCATGAAGAAGACATGTGGCGGGGTGCTCTCTGCGTGGGGTGTCTTCATGAGGGGAAGCCATGTGGATGTGGACACGGGTTAAATCGATCATCTCTGCACTTTTGCCTCTGTTTATCTGTGACTGTAAAACTGCTTTAATGATAAATATAATTCATAGGAAAAACTCAGAAGGAGGAACAGAGCCTCCCTCATATTTCTTGTGTTCAAGACGTGGCGTCACTTTGGACAAGGATGTGCAAGGAAGTGGGAGCCAGAACCTGTTCTTTGTGTCACTACCACATTGAGGTCGATTTAGTCCATGACAGTAGGATGTTTCTCCAGCTCTTATTTAGCTATATACATGATAAAATGATGCCACAAGCAAATGATGATCTTATAGAGACTTCTATCGCAATTTGGAGTGCTTTTACTAAAGGAAACTACACATTTTTGGGTAGTTAAACATTTTTAACCTTTTCTCTCCAACATTAATGTGATCATTTTCTTCTACAGATGAATGAGGTTCACTTTAAAACTTGAACCCTCCCATCTGGCCTACTTGGTATAACCTACCTTGGTAGATTCTGCTCTCTGTCTTCTTAGGGGTTGGCTTAATTTGTCATATATTCTTCCAACATTGTCTCAGTCCTCTCATCCTAGAGTACAATCAGTTATGGCAAAGAAATAAAAATAGTGGATCCAAAACTTTTCCAGACCCTCATTTTTTAAACCAGAACTGTTTACTAATAGGCTTCATAGGACTCTACACAGTTAAATGTTTTTCTAGAATCCTCCATTATACATGCATCTCGATAGGACTGTGCATGTGAATGATTAACTTGGAGTCTCTGTGATCTCTTCCCATGGTATCTGTGTGTCTAAGGTAGGTAGAAGAGCCTGATAAAAATGCTACATAAAGTGAAATCAGAAAAATTAGATTGACATTTTAACTCTGTCTCTTTGATGCACTTTACAGAGCTGTCACTGGCACTTGTCAGTCGCAAAGACTTCCACGCAGATGTCCTTCTTCATCTTCACTGTATTTGCCAGTGCTCCGTTTGAACGTTAGTGACATCTATGGCCTTTACACAGTGGGTAGATATGTTTTATGAGCCCTAGGTATAAAAGAATAAAAACATAGCTGCCCAAGCATCGCACCAGGAAAGTGCTGCAGGCTCAGCCTGTGTCCTCCACACGGGGTTTCCCGTCATCAACACGACCACAAGGCCCAGACACTGCTTGTAAAGGCTGCGATCCCTCTCTGCTTACTTGTTATAGTAACTTACTAATCAATCCCCTGTTCTCAGCCTGATTCCTCCATAAGAAACAATTAATTACCCAATGAGCCAACAGAGTGGCCTCTTTAAAAGCTAATTCTCCACTCTGAGCCCCCCAGAGGTTGTAGGAATGTTTTCCTCACTGAGTTAGAAAGTCTCAGAGACCAGATCCTTCTTACTGGTCTCTTCAGCCTGAATCTTCTCCTCCTTTTCCCTCTTCCCAGCATTCCTCATTCTGAATAAGCCATTTAGACTTGTGAGTGCTGCAGGCTTTTCCTGAAATGAATATGACTGGCTTTACTCATTTAGCTTCTCCGAAAGTTCACCTTACTGGAAGGACCTTCATCAATTTTCCAACACTTCCTCTCTTCTCTTTCCTCAGCTCCATTTCCTTTTAATCTATATTATGATTTCCCCATCACTGTTAATATATTACCAATGCAAGCACATACATGTATCTGTATGTTTATCTATATGTATATGCATATGTATTTAAGTATAAGCATTATGTGTAGTGTTGTCTTCATCATTTAATTTTGATCATACTAAGAAATAACTTTATGACTTGCAGACATCAAAGCTCAGATCAAACACCTAGTAATTGGAAAGAATATCTTTCTAGAGAGAGGTATTTTTCCCATGAGAGACCATAAATTTCCTCCAAACTGAAGGAAAAGACATAATGAGTAAAAGCTGCAGGTAAATAAAAAGATGTATTGAGGAGAGAATTTTATATTATGTTGTCCTTGGACATCAGGTCTGAAATCAAAGGAGTTGGAACTTAGTTTCCTTGGGGGATTTGAGAATTTGTAATCACCTACTTGCCTATGTCACCCCTTTGAGAAAACAGCAGAATGAAAAGCATTCTTGTGCAAATCAGAACTCAGTAAAGAAAGCAAGCACCTTAATTAGTCAGAGTTTATAGAATAAAAATTAAAGGACAACATCTTGTTCAAGTTTCATAAATACCCAGGAAAATCTTTCTGTGAGCAGAGCAAGCGAGGATCCAAAAAATATCTAACAATATGACAGGAAAAGAAGAGACATAATCTATCCATAACTAGTGTAGGTTATGCAGACAGAAGTTTCTAGAATCTGATTTAAATAGACTATATTTATGCATGTTGTAATCCCACTGCAGTATTCTTTAATACATAGTAATGTATAAAAAACAAGTCCCCCAAAACACAAATTTTGCAAAATGGAATATGTAATCATGATATTAAGAAGCACCGAAATATTTCTTGAAGTTTAGATGAGGGAATCCTTCATAAGCTGTGCTGAACAAGCTGGCATTGACCATTGACTTAGGGAATCTAATTGCATATGTACAGTGTAAGATTATGCACAGTAAGACATATGATCCTGGTCACTTGATGGTAAGTAAGGCTTGATCTCCTTCACAGCACATTGTCTTCCCCCACAACCCCCACAACCCAACAACCCAGAAAGAGAAGCATGATTTCCGGTTGATGCAATCTGTCAATTAGCCATGCCTACAAATCTGCTGACTACCTCTTTCCTTCTGATGACTCATATTTGACTCATCTTCAGTGTATTTTCACAGATTTTTCTTCATTCTCAATGAATTCTAACTATTTGCAAGGAAAACTTGTTTTCAGATCTCTGTAACCCTCCTAGGGTCACACTCATTTTTCCCTCTGCTCTCTCCATTACTCAATCTCAAGAGGAGAGCAAGTTCATTTACACCCACACAAAGGCAGACTTCTTGGAAACACTTCCTTCCTTCCTCCACTCTAACCACAACCTGGCACAAATGGGTTCGATACCCTTGTTCTTCTCTTCTTCCTTCACACTTGGACCAAATCAAAAGCTGCACAGATCCAAACAGCTTGAACTTGCAGATTGGAGTCTTCCATAACTAGGCAGTCAGATACCGCTGTTAGATATTCTCACCACCATCATATACTTCCTCCAAATGCACACAGGTAGTATATTTACTAAAACCTTTTCCACTGCTGTCTATGGCTCTACTTTGGCTAGGCACCTTGGATTGTTACTTGCTAGATCTAGACCCATCCTAGAATGTCAGCATCTCTGTGCGTGAAGAAGTACATTGACTTTGTGACCTACTTACCCACACAGGGGAGAAACAAAACCAGACCACACTGAGATCGTTTGGTCACAGTAATCTCTTGAGATAAAATTGAGATGCTGTAACTTCTTTGCTTCCTCCTGTGGCACAGGAAAACTTCCTGTTGTACAGGATCTATCCCTTCATCGCACACACGATTCGTGCCTTCCGTTTCTCGAGGAAACCCAACTTCAGAGATCTTCAGCCTTTCACATTCCCTCATTCTCAGCAGCCCCTGGAAGCCAACGCCTTAGGGTCAGCAGGAGTTGGGGCACGATCTCCCCTCTCCGACATCACTTCCTGGCCTCGGTCTTCACCTCATCACTTGAGCTCCATCCTTGGGCCTTTCTAATTTAGTGATTCCAGTTCTCTAAACCCAGGAATAAGCTGGAGACTCACAACTTTGTTTTTACTTAATTAAGCTTATTGGTACATTTCAAGTACACATGAGGATCACATTCACCATTGGGGATTTCTGGGCTACTCCCCAGGGCTTCTGGGCTTGAACCCATTTCTCTAACAAATTGAAAATGCTTTCCAGAGGATGGGTCATCTATGTATTGGAACTAAGAGCCTGACTTGCCCCAAGAAGGTGTCTTGTAGACGACACCCCCCCACAGAATGGACTCAAGAGGCACCTTCCCCTCTTGCACCGCACCGAGGACCCCCAGTGCCCCACGCGCTGTGAAAGGGGAAGGTCTGCGAGAGTCTCCTTTTGAGAGGAGGGGAGCTGGGGGTACGGACCGTGGACACAGTGAACTTGACCAGAAGCTTAATTAGCTAATGGCAACTTCATTGGGCTTTAAACAGATTTTTATAGCACAGAAACAGGGTCATGAGGACAATGGGACAAACTGGGGGGGGGGCTCCCTCGTTTGTGAATGAAGTCTCAGTTCACCCTTCTGTCTGGAGGAGACAGCTCCATGAGCTGAGAAGATGTCTTAGCCTCAAGGCCGTGTGAAACCAGGACAGCCTGCAGACACAGCTCTCCAGGGAACAGAAACGAGCAGAGTAGCCAAGGGCGGAGACTGCATCGTGTCGCCCTTGGGCACCAGTGGGCTGGGAGCGCGCTGGCGCCTTCGTCCTCCTGCACCCGGAGCGACTCGGCTTTCCAGAGTGTGGGCGCCACCTGCGGGTCACGTGCTCCCGGCTCCCTCCACAGAGGCCTCTGGCTCAGGATCTCCCCTCTGCCTCTTCTGGACTTTTCGGAGCTTCTTCTAGTCTTTCTTTTTGCAGTTCAATCATCACAAAGGTAGTCTACCTTCTTCCATCACTTTATTTTAAACCTAGCTCCTTAGCGAGGCATAGGAGGAGCCCATGACATCAGCACTGCGTGAGGCTGAGGCAGGAGAACACACGCTTCACTCCACCTGGGTGATTTAACACAACTCTATCAATACAAAAAATTTTTAAAAGGAGCTGCAGATGTAGTTCAGTGCGGCGCCCCATGTTCAATCCTCAGGACTGTAGCTCCAAATACACAAATAACGAAATCCCTGCCCCTGTCTCCCTCCTCATGCCCTCTTCCTATCTCTATCAGTTTGCCTGTCTGTATGTGACTGCCTGTCCCCTTCACTAAAGTACTGCTTAGTGAAAATACAAGACAATTTAAATAATAAAGACATATCATTATCATATATTATAATAGCCACTCCCATTAGGGTAATATATGACATGAATGCTACTAAAAGATAGGCTACAATATTCAGTTCTATCCTTAACAAAGTAACTCAATAAACATAAATAATTAAAAGGAACTAAAATGAATGAAAAATGCATCTATTAAAGTGATATTGCTGATCTTTTAACTAAATTTGTTTGAGCTACATTTCATTTTCTATGAAAGTAAATTGTCTAGACATCATTGTATCACTTCAGAGGCGTGAGCCAATTCTGTGTTTCCGATCTGCATAAATGTATTGCTCTGTGATTATATCAGGTGACATCACTATTATAATCATTTATAGTTTGTTAATCAATCCCAACAATTAAAAAGATTTAGCAACTCATTTCTCATTAACTTATCTTTTGCACAAGAACAAGAAAGCCACTTTGCCTTTTTATAATAACACAGTCTGAAAGAATTTAAATAACTTCTTTTAATTTCCAACTCTAGACTCCATCCAACTAGAGAACTGTGAAAATAGAAAAATGTATTTATTTTATTTTCTTATTATGAACAAAATAGATAACTTTAAGATAAGATACTTTTGGTTTTTAGACATGTCTCTCTTTCTGTTACTTAAACATCTCTCTGTCTCTCTGTCTCTGTCTCTCTCTCTCTCTCCCCGTCTGAATTTTCTCACCTGTTCCATGCACACCTACACTGTAGGACACTATGTTTCCCTCATCAGAGTAAGAGCACTCTGGAAACGAGTGTGACAGTGACCTCCAGAGCTCAGGCACATCCACACGACTTCTGAACTGTCCAGGTGCATTTTCCGGTCTTCTGGAAGACGAGGAGGGGTTGGATTTCCAGAATGTTCTGGTTATTCCAAAATCTGCCAAAGGTGCTCTCATCTTTCCCAAAGAAAGAGCACACTGAGCTCAGCTGTGGATCACTCTATAAGTTTGGGGATGAAGAATGAGGACTTTTCTTCATGATAGGTCAGTCAAGTCAAGCATCCCCCCATCACAAAAACAGCCTTGTTTTTAGATATTAAATTGTTTTGTGACTCATAGACCAAAGCCCATGTGATTTTTCACTTCCCTCTTCAGCCTGGGAATGCCACGGGTCTTCTGTTAGTAAAATCTGATTTCTTCTAAGATAGACAAAGGTGTTTTTCACACTTTATGCCACACATCTTTGCAACGCTGTATTAAATAGATGGCCGTGGTACTTGTTTTATAATTACATTTTCTCTTTCCAGGTGATGTGCATGAGCCAGGCAGTGTGCAATGTGCAAAAGATATGAAGACATTTATGACAAAGCTGCAGAGGCAGGAATCTTACAATCCTGTCGGAAAGTTCAAACTTCAACCTGAAATAAAGCCATGTGCAATAAATGCCAACTAACACCTGGCCTTGTTGGTCTACGACCCTCTGACAAGCCATAAATCTACTGGATATAAATCTACTAGATGTAGTGTGTAGTTTTAAGCTGTTGAATTTATACAAATGACTGTCCTATAACAGGAATCTAAGGCTTAATTCAATGTTTTTGATAAATAACCGCTGTCATATAACTCAATTTTGTGTTTTATTTAATAACTTCATGACAGAGAATACATCACCCCTCTCTATCTAATTTGTGAGTTCTCATATTCTATGAAATTTGGTGCATTGGTAGTCCTTCGTGGAAATAGACATGTTCTGCTGATAGCAGAGTCCAATTAAGTGGGGGGGGGATAGTAATTAGATAGTGTTGCAGAAAAAGGCACTTGTTATCAGTGCTGGAACTCTGTGTCTGAATTAACATTGCTTTATTAAAAGAAAATAAAAACAACACTGTATTCACTCCTTATTCTTATTTTTTAAGCTAGCATCTTGTAGATGAGGGTGAAATGACTCTATTTTTGTATATAAAATGGGAAACTCACGTACGTGCTTAGATCCTGAATAAGGCATGGCTTACAGAAGGGTATTTTTATAAACGAATTTTTGAAAGACTTATAACTTAGATAAAATTCCCAAGTCCTGCTGAAAAAAATATACATGTGTCTGCCAAGCAACTCTATCTTAGAAGGCAGGGTGACTGGAATCTAACGTGGGGTCTTCGGGCCTGCTGAAAAAGGGCACAACACACAGCAAGATAAGCCACTACTGTTTACACAGCAGTAGCTTTATTTTTAAACGACTGAGTTTTCTGCTATATCACACCATAGATCAATGATGTGAAAAGCTCAGTTTTCAATCAAACTGCTTGACAAATTACAAACAAAAAATCTTTCCTAGGAATAGTAAGGTTTTAGTGAAAAATACATGCAGTGTGATCATTTAGCTGCATCATACCCGGAAAGTCAACTTTCTGTGCATTTGAATTGGCCAGGATGAATAAATCAAGCAGAAAATAGTATCCACACCTATAAGTCCCAGAGCTCTGCCGCTGAGTCACCAGAAGCCATTTACCTGAGTCCAACCAATACAACTCGGCCCTGTGCCCATGAGCTTGTGTGGTTTCTCCTGACACCTCTTTCCCAGTTTTCAGCCATTTCAGTGAAGTTCTCTCCGCATCCCGACATCTTCACACGCTCAGACATCATGTTCTTTTGTCCCCTGTGCACAGCCATGGTGCTAAGACCCTCCCCTGACAGGCTCGTGACTCTTGTTTTTCTTTTTTTTTTTTTTTTTTCAGGGTCTCGCTTTGTAGTTCAGGCTGGCCCTGAGCTCACTATGGTGCCCAGGCAAGCCTCGAACTCAGCAATCTTCCTGTCTCTGCCTCCCGAGTGCTGGGATGACAGGCGTGAGCCACCACGTCCGGCACTGTGGTATGCGGCGTTGATTGTTGGTGGGCGTGTCTCCACACCCAGCATTGTATGTGGTTACCGGGGATCGAACTCAGGACCTTGCGCTTGCGAGGCAGGCGCCGGGACCACTGAGCTAACCCTCCACTGACAGGCTCGTGACTCTTCATGCCCTTCTTCAGCAAGTTTCACTTCGTGTTTTGCCCTGGTGCAGTCGGCTTCTGCTTTACGCATTTCAATCCACTTCTAATATGTGTGTGTTAAAAAATGCTGTTGTGTGCAGGTCCTGGGCACCTGACTGCACGTGTAACAAACGGGCCATCCAGAAAAACACATATATACTTGTGTACAACTGAAACACGACTGATGCTAAAAGTATAAACTACACAATCCACAAATATCAATAGAATGAATAATACCTTTATTCTAAATTTCATCTGGTCAAAAGACTGTCACCTAAGGCTTTCTGTTCTGTCTGCCCAAGCTCTCGAAGCTTGTTTCTGTAGTCAATGAATAGTTGTAAATCAACCAGGATTTGCCAATGCGCTAAGCTGTTTACAAAATAATGGGAGATGTAATACGCTTTTAAATTTACTCTAGCTTGTTTGCATTTTGTGAGATTAGACGGTCCACAAAGCAAAAGTTCAAGCTGCCATTTGTAGCATCTGCAATGTCTGTTGTATAAACGCTCCTGGGATGGCTGGATTCCTGGGGCAGCTGGGGTGCCTGGGACAGGGGAGCAGAAGGCACTTCCATATTTCCAGCATATGGGTGAGATCATGGTGAGGTTTCAATTAAAACCTACTAGCCGGGTGTGGTGGCTCACGCCTGTCATCCCAGCACTCGGGAGGCAGAGGCAGAGGCAGGAGGATTGCTGAGTTCGAGGCTTGCCTGGGCTGCATAGTGAGCTCAGAGCCAGCCTGAACTACAAAGCGAGACCCTGTCTCAAAAAAAAAAAAAATCAATTAAAACCTACTACAATAAAAGACATATTGGGCTTGGAATATAGCTCAGTGGGAGTGAGCTCGTTGAGCATGGCCCAGGCCCCAGCTTCGGTTCCCCCACAGTAAAACCCACACTGCCATCAACCCTGCTCACAATCCTTCCCCTTGCTTTGGGCAAACTCACCCTGTCCTTATCTCTTTCTGATCATGTGTGGAAGTCCCCTTTCCTGAGTGTCCTAGGTGCACTGCCGTAGTGTTCTGAACCCACTCAAAACACTGGCCTTTCCTGGTCCTTTTGACCTCAGGAAAGAGTCAGATCCCGGAACTAAGTGGGTGAGGACACACCGTCATGCTTTGATTTGACAGAAGTTGCCATCTCAGAAGTAATATATGGACACAAAGTTGTCACGGTGGAGAATCAAATCATTCTCCCATTTCTCAAGCGTTTTCCTGCTCACCTAATTTCTCTTGAATGAAAACAGACCTAGATGGACATAAGCAACTCCAGCAGCACAAATAACAGAACAGTGCAGTAAAATAACTAAAACAATGAGTCTTAAATACTTGTCTATCTTTATTTGGTTATTATTAATTGTACATTGTGAAGTTTTAGGGATGGCGGTCCTTAAGACCAGCTTGAAAAACTCCTACGCGTTTAACCATGGTCTCCTGCAAGCACCCACGGTGACTCCGGTGCTAGGGCTGGACTCAGGGTTCCAAAGCGCCCTTTCTCCGGCGAGCCTCACGCGACAAGCCAGAGTCACCATCAGTCACAGCGACCCACTCACACCTCCTGTGCTGTTTGCAGCTTTGGGACACCCGGTCTGTGACCTCGGCCCGGCCACAGCTCCACACTTGGCCAGACGGCTGGGCCACTGCTTTCACTCTGTCTCCTCTCGGGCCTGATGACCACACGAGACGGGAAATGTAGGCCCGTTGGCTTCAGGTGGGACTTGCTTTGCATTCGCATCTTTCCCATCCAGGGCTCCGGGGCCTTGGAGAAGAGACTCAGTCTTCAAGGACCCTCCCTTGATCTATAGAAGGGAGGTAATGATAGCAAGTGGGCAGAGCTGCCGGTACAGCTAGACTGGGATCCAGCCGGGCGTGGTGGCTCACACCTGTCATCCCAGCACTCGGGAGGCAGAGGCAGAGGCAGGAGGATTGCTGAGTTGAGGTTTGCCTGGGCTGCATAGTGAGCTCAGGACCAGCCTGAACTACAAAGCGAGACCCTGTCTCAAAAAGGAAACAAACAAAAAAAAAAGTAGACTGGGATCCAAAACACACTCACTAGAGAGACATGTGCCTGTTTCCAGCTTACTCCAGATGAGCGGGTTCCCCCAAGGGAAGAAGAGCAGGGCACGGAAGCTTCCGGGAACGTCCACAGCCGGCTCCAGACTCCATCTCCAGACTCCGGCTGAGAGGCTGAGTGTACTCACCCAGTGCTCCTGGTCTGTCCCTCTCTCTGCATACACACTTCCGGTACCACTTGTGCACTTCCTTGCACCCTGCTTCCCATGCGGCTCTTTGCCCTGGTTCCCTGATCTCCCAGGAGGCACAAGATGTGAGCCTTTGTGAGCCGGATGAGATGCCAGCTCTGGGTGAGCCACGGTCCCAGACGCTGTTCAGGCTGCTGCTAGGATGAGGATTCGGGCGTCATTCCATCTGACACTCTCCCGTGCCACGTTTCTGTGGTGCTGCCTTCAAACAACTTATTCCTCATTGTGCTTCAGCCCTGGGGTTCTAAGGTGTGGGCGCCTGGCTCAGAAAAGTAAACACAATGCAGGAGAGCAGAGGACAGACAATCGAGGCTCTTTTCCCTCTTTCTGCAGTGACTAGTGATGTGTCTTGGAAGAGATCAATAAACTGCTCAGAGCCACTGTTTCTTTCAATTGAAAACAAGGCATGAGATTTCTCCCGGGTCTTTCCAGATGCAGTGTTCTATGAGTCAGCTTTCTCATTTCTCTGTTCCTCTCAGCAACTAAGAGAAACTACAAATGTGGTCTCTTCCAGCCTGTTGCTTAAGCAACCATAATCGGTAGGAACAAATTCAGCTCCTTGGTTCAATACTACCGATGAATTCCACAATTATGGTCGAGCAGGGAGAAATAATACCGTAGATGTCCATAGAGGAAAAAAAATATGTATTTTTACCAAATGTAAAATAAGAATTGCATTTTACCAGTAAAATAAATTTTTATTTTTCCAAGTCGATAAAAAACAATGCTCTGTAGAATAAAAAGGAGAAGATGAACACAGTGAAGCTTTGTCAGACAGTGTTAGCTGGGAAGCTACGACCATGATTCTACCTCACTGGTGCAAAATTAGGTCGTAGTTTATGGATAAGAACTTCCTAATGAAGAGAGAGTGTGCAAGGCCATGCTGAGGGTGGTAAAAATTAAATTCGTTCTTAAAAATATTCAATTCTCCCCTGAAATCTGAAAGAACAAGTAAGCCGATACCTTTGTATATAATTCACTGGGTCTGCTCTTTATCTAGATCTTTCCCAGTTTTCTGACTTTATTATATGACATGTTTTGGATTTATATCATACTCTAGCTTAAAATTCAATAATCTGGAGATAAGATTCTCTGAGGAATAATCAAGACTCCTCACCGAGGGTCTTCTGTACTTCAAGCTTACACAAACTGTTCTATCTAGACTGTTCTCCTCCCCCAAAATGTAGACTTTAAATTTTCCTCATTAAACTATTCCCAAGAAAGCTTTTCTGAGCACTGTAAAAATATGTTTCATTGTGATTTCTTAAATTCTTTTGGGTATATTCCTAGCAGGGGGATAGCAGAGTCAAGTGGGACCCCTAGTCCTAGTTTTCTGAGAAATCTCCACACGGATCTCCACAATGGTTGCACAAGTCTGCAATCCCACAAACAGTGGAGAAGGGTTCCTTTCTCCCCACAGCCATGCCAGCATTTATTGTTGGTTGATTTTGTGATAGCGGTCATTCTTTGTGGAGTGAGGTGAAATCTCAGTGTTGTTTTCATTTTCATCTCTCGAATAATTAGTGACGTTGAACATTTCTTCATATGCTTCTTGGCTGCTTTGACTTCTGCCTCTGAGAAGTGTCTGTTCATTTCAGATGCCCATTTTTGAATTGGGTCTTTAAACATGGGGAGGCTGATCTGTTTGAGTTCTTTATATATTGTAGATAATAGCCCTTTGTCTTATAACCAACTAGTAAAGATTTTTTCCCATGTTGTTGGTTGTCTTTTAGCAGTGCCAGCGACTTCTTTTGCTGTGCAGAAGCTTTTCGGTAGGATGAGATCCCATTTGTTGATTCTTTCTGCTAGTTCTTGTTCTATAGAGGTTTTATTCATAAAGTCTCTGCCTAAGCCAATGTCTCCAAGAGTTTTACCTAACCTGTTTAGAATTTAAGAAATCACACTGGAAAGACAGATGTATGCCCTTTTTCATAGCAGCTCAGTTCGTGATAGCTCAATCTTAGAAACAACCCAAATGCCCATCAACTGGAAAGTGGATAAAGAAGATTTTTTTAATAAAATGGAGTTTTATTCTGCCATAAAGAATGACAAGATTGACTCATTTATGTGCAAATGGAGACACCTGGAGGATACACTAATAAGTGAAATAAATAGATCACAGATAGGCAAATACCGGATCTTCTCTTTGATATGAGCACCTGTAGATGCAAATGAGCTCTAGAAAGTATGACAGTTTTTGTAGAATGGGAAATTTCCATAGGAAATTTGGTATGGGAATGTCATGAGGGAAAGGAATAAATATGATATGGAAAGAAAATAAAAGAGCATGTATATAGGGGGTGGGGAGGTGTGGGTGGGTGGGGACGTGGGTGAAAATGAGAATTAACTTGTGTCATATAGTGGTACAGATTCCCCAAAGTTATATGTGATTGTGAGATGTATATAAATTGTACAAATAAAGAATTCCATTAAAAATGTTTCATGTCCTTTCAAGCCACCCATTTCTCTGATTTGTCTTTCCCACACTGCCATTTAAAGGACCCTATCAATACCCTGTGTTCTCCATAAGAGCAAGCAATATTCATAGCTTGTCTGCAGTTGTATCTTCAGTAAATTTGGATTGTTTAGCAAATAAAAACATGAAATCTCCAAGAAAAGTTAAATTTTAGTGAGTATCAATTGCTTTTAGCATGTGCATGTCTCATGTAATACCCAGTATCTATATTAAACTTTTAGTTTTTTAGCATCTGGAATTCAAATGGACTGGATTCATTATATTTTACTGACAGCACTAATTTCCTACCTCTTAAATGTACCTACAACATACTAGTTGTTCAGTAAATACTCAATGACATAAAGTGTAAGAGATAATATTTTACTGTCTTTTTACAAAAATGTCATAATAGTCTTTCATGTACTTATTCAGGGGAGTTAGTTGAGAGTATTCTTTGCTTTGTTTGACAGTACAGTCATTTAAAGACAGTTTGATTTATGGGTTTGATCGTGTGTGTCTCTTAGTTGTGGCATTAACAATAAGAAGTAAGCTTGCCTACAGGACAGTGCTAGAGGCTTCGAGATGGTCCTTCCCCACCTTTTCTCACACAGCAGTCAAGGGGCCTGTCCGAACCTGCAGCAGGGAACTTTCTTTAGGTTTTCATTTCGCACATGCTGTCAGTGAGCGTCTCTCCCAATAGCACAGCTGTGGTCAGAAGTTCCTCAACTGCTCTGAGAGGGAAGAACCAGGACCATCTGGGCCCAGCTTGGAGGCAGCTCTAGAGAGTGGAGTTCGTTCCTTAGCTTTCCGCTGTGTCACTTTGATGTATGAATCCTAAAAGCCCACACAGACAACCCTTGATTTTATCTGAATTATTGTGAAAGAATTAGGAAGGACTTCCTTTTCTTTGAAAACTTTGGGGTCCTAACCTTTATTTTATTTGCTTGGGTTGTAATTTGCAGAATACTCCCTAGTGTATGATTTAAGAAATAGAAAGAAGAGAAAAAATGAGAATCTGGGTATGTCATGTACAGGTACAAATTCTTAATGTTGAATGTGATCATCAAGTATGAATAAAATGTACCTATAAAGTGAAGTTTTTAAAAAAGAAATAAAATGAAAAGAGGCTCAATAAGCATATTACCTCCACCCATCCACAGTATGAATAAATTTACCAGAAGAATTGATGAGAAAAATATTCATCAATCTTAACTTATATGTACATATAAATTTCATGTTTTCTATTTGAACACATTATGTTGGTTGACTTATTGTTTCCATTTGAAATTACCAGTTGGAATCAAATTGAATTAGATTAATAAAGACGTGAATGGTTAAATTCCTATGAAAATGTTAATACTTCTCACTAAATAAAGCCAAGTAAAACATTTCTTGGAGAAACTGTCAGTTTTATCAGAATTCTGGAAAATATCCAAGAATGACAAAGAAATAAAGACTGAAAAAGACACAAATGCACCAGCATTAATATATTCGTTAGACATAAAAATGAGTTAAAGAGGATACTACCTGCAACCTTTTGTCAATTAATTATAAAAGTTAGGAGAAGAAGATAAATTCTTAGAAACACAAAAGTTTGTAAAATTGCTTCAAGAACAAACAATTTTCAACAATAACAACCCCAGGGGCAGGTGACTTCATTAATGAATACACAAAATATCTAGAAAGTAACAGTGATCATTTTCAAGCTCCTCTAAAACAGAAGAAAAGAAGTATTTCCTAACTCATGCTCAGGGGCCACCATTACCAAGGTACTGAGACTAGATAACAACACTACAAGAAAAGAGAAACAAGGGTCAGTGTCAGACACGTATGTCCTCAGCAATATGGGAAATGTTCCAATGAGGGAGCACGAAAAGTGGGAGAGCGAAGGACAAGAAGTGAAATAAACATTGTATTCACCAGTTGTAAAATTTAGTTGTGTTATGAATATGACAAACCCAAAATGTTTTACAAATTCACTATAAATTCCTTCAAAGTTCCAATTGTCATTTGTGGAGAAATGGAAAGCTAATCTTAAAATGCTTCTGGAAGGTCCGGAGGGTTAGCTTAGTGGTTCCAGCACCTGCCTCGCAAGCTCAAGGTCCTGAGTTCAATCCCCGGTTACCACATACAATGCTGGGCGTGGTGACTCACGCCCACCAGCCATCAATACCACACAGCACAGTGCCGGGCGTGGTGGCTCACGCCTGTCATCCCAGCACTCGGGAGGCAGAGGCAGGAGGATTGCTGAGTTCAAGGCTTGCCTGGGCTCCATAGTGAGCTCAGGGCCAGCCTGAACTACAAAGCGAGACCCTGTCTCAAAAAAAAAAAAAAAAAAAAAAAAAAAAAGCTTCTGGAAATCCAGGAGAAAGTGAAACCAAAAATTATACTAAAAAAGAAAATTGAATTTGGAGGACTTACACTTCCTAATTTCAAAATATACTCCAAATCTGTAGTATTCTTGTGGAGTACAGTTGTTAAAACAGACATCAAGATTAATGAGTGAAAACTGATCTCTTCGAGGTCCGTGAACTTTCAGCTCATGTTCCGAGACTGCTCTCTCAAGTAAGAGCAATCATTGAACTAAATGGTTCTGATTAGACAACTGTTCATCCATCTTAAAAGAATGAACTGGGGCCCTGTGTCACCCACATGCCAAAATACTAACAATTAGATGCACTGCTTAAATCAAGAAGAGTTCCCTAGAGAAAAATACATGTAGACCTCATCTTTGTGGCTTTGGATTAGGTAATAGTTTCTTTAAAAGCACATCAAAAGAAAAACGTAAGTAAAGTATAAGAAAATTACAATTAAAAAGAAAGGAGTATTACTCTGCCATAAAGAATGACAAGATCGATCCATTTAGGTGCAAATGGAGACATCTGGAGGATATACTAATAAGTGAAATCAATAGATCACAGATAGACAATTCCT
>PVIC010041469.1:0-16228 GCA_004025085.1 Thryonomys swinderianus
AAAAAAAAAAAAAAAAAAAAAAAAAAAAAAAAAAAAAAAAAAAAATTATAGTCAACATATTTTAATTGGGCTTTTGGAAAATGAACTAACCAACCCCTTTTTATTTCATTGTGGACAAATTTGATTTGGCTTTGGATTAAGCTTCTGTTTTCTTCCTTTTCTCCTCCTCTCCTTCCTCTCCTCGCCTTTCTCTTCTCCCTCCTGTTCCCCTTCTCCCTCTTCCTCCCTTCCCTCCTTCTCTTCTCCTCCCCCCCTTTTTTCTAGGGATTAAACCGAGGGCCTTTTTCAGCTACATCCCCCCTTTTTTTCTTAAGTTTTCGAGGCAGGGTCTTGCGAAGCCACTGAGTGGCACAGGCTGTTCTCATACTTGTCGTTCTGCCTCAGCCCCCCAGTGTGCTGGGATTCGAGACATCTGTGCTTAATCACAGATTTCTGACTTTGTTCCTGGGAACCTGATAGAAGTGTTAGCTACATTACCAGGTAACTGAACTGAAAATCCTTGAGAAATCAATCTAAAGAGTGAAACAAAAGGGCCAGAGATTTAGCTCAGTTGTTCTGGCGGCCACCTAGCATGCGCAAGGTCCTGAGTTCAATCCCGCTAACCACTTACAACAATACTGGGCATGGTGACTCATGCCTACCAGCAATCAGTACCACATACCTCAATTGCTGAGCATGGTGGCTCACGCCTGTCATCCCAGCACTCGGTAGGCAGAGGCAGGAGGATTGCTGAGTTCGAGGCTTGCCTGGGCTACATAGTGAGCTCAGGGCCAGCCTGAACTACAAAGCCAGATCCTGAACCAGCCTGAACCACAATGCAAGATCCTGTCTCAAAATAATAATAATAATAATAATAATAATTTTAAAAAAGAATGAAACAAAATTTCTTTTTTGTTTTTCTTTTTGTTTTGAGACAGGGTCCCTCTGTATAGCCCAGGCTATTCCAAAACTAATGATGATCCTTTTTCCTCAGCCTCCTGAGAGCTGGGATAAGGAAGCAAAATTTCTTTAGAACTATTAAGATATACACACACATTTTTATTAGAGAATTGTTATATTTTAAAATAACATTGGGTTTATTTTGCCTACAGTTGAGGCACATAACTTGTTTGGTGCAGGAAATTGCCAGTAATAAGTTAGCCCTGCTCCTCTCTGAGCCAAAATCCAGTCTCCAAAGGGACAAGCTTGTTGTCCTTATGTGTCAGATGCAGCCACCTAAAACTGAGCTTTTCTTGTGCAGGCATTTTCAGCTTTCTACTTTGTGATGAATTTTTTAAACTTGACATCAGATACAGTTTCATCTGAGGAAAAGATAAATGAGGTAATGGAAACGTATTGCGCAAGGCCTTGGGCGGAGGTAAGTGCACAAGACTCAGCAATTGCCCTGCTCCCTCGGTAGTACAGACGACATGATTCTGCTCTCAACCTTGGGCTTAACCATGGAATGTATTAGGAGCACATGGTTGAGCTAATGAATGAATTTATCAACATCCCTTGAGTGTATATCTATGGTAGGATCTTGTTTCTCAATGCATTCTGCCAGTCTGTGTCTTTTAACTGGCGCATTGGGCCACTGACATTAGGGTTACAACTGAGATGGCCTGATTTATACCTGTCATAGTGTTTTCCTGTTCTTGGCTCTTTTATTCTTTGCTTTTCCCCTTTCCATTTAGTTTCTTGTCTTGCCCAATGAGTTCACTCTGCTGGATCTCTTGAGTTTGTGATCTTCGTTGTTTTTTTTCCAAGATATCCTTTAGAATGTTTTGGACTGCAGGTTTTATAATTGAGAAGTTCTTCAGGTGTTGTTTGTCATGGAAATATCTTATTTCTCTGTCAATTTTGAAAGTAGTTTTGCAGAATACATCAATCTAGGTTGGAGTTTGTTTTCCTGCAGTGCCCTAGAACACATCGCTCCAGGCTCTCCTTGCGTTGAGCATTTGCGTTGTAGTCTGCTGTGATCCTGATTGGCTTCCCTTTGTATGTGGGGTTTTTTTCCTCTGGCTGCTTTCAATATTTTGCTCTTTTGTTGGATATCTGGAACCTTGATAATTATATGCCTAAGTATAGATTTTTTAATAACAGCCTTTTGGAGATGTATATGCCTCATTTATCTTATGTCCAATTCTTTTCCTTTTCCTATGAAGTTTTCTGCCATTGTATCTGTGAACAGTTTTCTTTTTTTTAATGTCTTTTGCACCGTCTCCTGCTCCTTCAGTCACTCCGGTCAGTCTTATGTTATTCTTCTTTGAGTCTTCTAGGAGCTATTGGAGTGATTTCTCATGGTCCTTTGCCACTTTCCATAAGTTATTCCTTTCCTGTTCATTGGCTGTGAGCCTGTCTGCTGAGTCTGAAATTTGGTCCTCAGATTCATTCATCATACTTTGCAAACTTTCGTTCTCGTTTTCCATCACCTGGAACTCTGCTTGAAGCTATTTCCACTATTCCATTGCTTTTGTTGTCTTGGCTTCTATGATGTTCCTGATCTCTTCTTTAGTCAAGTCCTTCACTGTGGACAGATCTCTGTTTTCATCTCAGAGACCAGTTCTGATTTCCATTTTATTAGGTCTGTTTTTGTTAGCGGTTCAGAGCCCCGGCGTTTGAGCTTCTTTTCGCTCCGTGTCCCTTTCCCGCAGCGCCCCTGCGGTGATGAGCGTTGGGTCTGGGTTCTTGAACCCTCTCTCGCTCCCAGTGTGCTGCCCAGAGCCCGAAGTCACTGCACGTCCCGAGCGGTGCTGGCCCACACTCGCCCAGACAGGAACGGAGGACCCGTGAGCCTCTTGTCTGGAACCTGTGCCAGGCAGGCTGCACGCCGGCTGCCCAAGTCCCTGGCGCCGTCCACGGCCCTCACCCAGATTCCCCGGCGGGGGAGGCGGTCCTGGGGCTTCTGGTCTGGAGGCCGTGTCGGGAAAGCCGCAGGACGGCGCGGAGGTCGCTGCGCAGCCTCTGTGGCGCTCGCGCAGGCCCGTCCGGACGGGACGGAGGCCTCGGGCTCGTGTCTGGACGCCGCGGCAGGCCGGTGCTAGCAGGCGGCGGAGCCCCGCACGGGCCCTGCGGCCCCACCCACGCTGGCCCGGGGGTGAGCCCCCACGGGTGCTCCGGATCCGCGGCGGGCGGGCTAGCGGGTGCCGGGAGTCGCCGCGTGGCCCAGACTCCCCCGGGAGGGTCCATACTGTGTTTTCTGTATCCACTCATCCATTAGGTCAGTTCCCGTTCTTGGCTTTTGTTAACAGTGCTTCAATAAACATAGGAATACGGACGTCTCTGACGTACTAATTTCCTTCCCTTTGGTAGAGATACACCCAGCAGTGGAATTGCTGGATTATAAAATACTGCTATTTTTAATTTTTTGAGGAACATCTATACTTACCTTCATAATTGCTGTACTGACTTTCCTACTAACAGTGTATAAGGCTTCTCTCATCCCCACATCCTTGCACACGCTAAGTGCTCGACCACTGAGCTATACCCCAGCTTTTTTATTTTTTTTTTAAATAATAGCCATTCTAAGAGGACCTGTTAGGACCAAGTCCCATTGAGACAGTCTCTCAGAACACAACACGATCTTAAAGTCCAGCCAAGAGCTTTTTACCCAGCTGGGGTCCACCCCTCCATCGGAGGAAGGCGCAGAGGTAAACTGGGCACAGTATTTAAAGGCAAAATCTACTTACCCCCACTTGTTACCAAGAGGTTTCTATGCAGAAGTAATTAGATCGTTCTATTGTTAAAGTGGAGAAGTGAGTCGTTACAGAGGCCAATAGCCAAGATTAGATCACTGGTTACTATAGAAAAGCGCGTTCTGAAAACGTACAGTCTGCGGCTGCGCGCTTCAGTTGGGGGGGGGGCAGTTCCCAAGGAGACAAGTTCCGGGTTCACAGGGAGGTTACAGGACACACAGTGGAGCTTTCTAACAAAATGTGTTTATGTCACGTTGGGTCTTACAGAGCAAAGCTGTAGCTCCTTATTTGAATGCATGCATGTGTTTTTAACTAATTATGGGTCCACTTTCATTGATTCTAGTTTAACTGGTTTGAGATATACTCGGCTAGGCATTAGGACTTTTTATGAATACATAACATTTGTATATATACACATATACATATGGTAGAGTACATAATTTGATAGAGTGTATAATGTGTCATGATTAAATCAGGGTAGTTAGCACTTACAGCTTTTCAAAGATTAATCAATTTTCTGCTTTCAGAAACTTTGTACTTTTCTAGGTATTTCAAGGGCATCATAGATGATTGTTAATGATAGTAACAGCAGAACCAATTCCTTCTATCTAGCTGTGTGTTGGTGTCTCTCACGTGAATTCTGTCTGTCCTTCCTGCCCCTTACCATTCCAGTGTCTGGTGACCTCTAATCTATCCAGGCCTTCTACGAGTTAATGTTTTTTGCTTCTCCAAATGAGAACAAGTGATATTCTTCATTTCCTTCCTTTCTTCATTTAACATATGTCTTCAAGGTTCATCCACATTTCTGTAAATAACAGCACTTCATTCTTTTTTGACTGAATAATATTGTGTGTCTATATATGCTAGATTTCTTTACCCATTCATCAGTTGATGGCCACTGTGGTTGATTCTGTATCTTGATGATTGACAATAGTGCTGCAATAAACATGCAAATTCTACAGGAATCTCTTAGATATAATGATTTCTTTTGCTCTCAATATATACTCAGTAGTGGACTTGCTAGATCACACATTGGAGATCAGTTTTAAATTTTCAAGGGATTTCCATACTGTTTTCTATAATGCTTGTTCTGATTTAGATTCCCACCAACAGTACATAACAGTTCCCCTTTGCTATTTTTTCTTTTTGAATTTTACTGATACACGTGTGTGGTACATAGTATTTACATTCCATGTGTGGAGCCAGTGCTTGTACATAAAATATCTCAATGCCTTTTATTTGTCCCCCACTCATTACCTTCCCTCCTCCTCTATCCTATTGTTTTGAATCTTTTCTTCCATTCTTTCTGCACGTTTGTAGTATATCATGTTTCCATTCTTTCTGTGGAGTTGGGACATGTGAACAACACATCCGGTTCCTCTCTTTTTACTCTCTATCCCTTTCCCTCTCCTCCTTTTGTCTCTTACTCCTCTTCCCTTTCGAAAAAGATCTTTCTACTTCCCGTTATCTGTCTTTCAAATTGCTCTTTGCTTTTCTCTCTGTGTTTCTCATATAAGAGAAACAAAGTGACATTTAAACCGTATGTCTGCTTCACGTTGTCTAACATGATGGTTTCAAGGTGTGTCCGTTTCCCTGTTTTTGTCTCTGCAGTGCAGAGCGGCGTCCAGCTTGAGGGAACCCTTCTGCCTCAGTCTCCTGAGCGCCGAGATTCTCGGCATTTCCCGCCACACTCGGCAATTTTTTTGTCTCTCTAAAAACAGCCATTCTAACTAGGGGGGGATGGCGTGTCATTGATATTTGATTTGCATTACCCTGACGATTCGAAACATAGAACATTTTTATATACCTGTGGGCCACTTTTATGTGCTTGGAGAAGCTAAATTATTAGCTTATTTGAAAATCAGATTTTATTTGGAGTTTGTTGGTTTTTATTTTGTTTGCTGTTAGGTTCTATAGGTTGCATTTTCAT
Organism: Thryonomys swinderianus; assembly: GCA_004025085.1. Classification (NCBI taxonomy): domain Eukaryota; kingdom Metazoa; phylum Chordata; class Mammalia; order Rodentia; family Thryonomyidae; genus Thryonomys; species Thryonomys swinderianus. The sequence goes on from PVIC010041469.1 coordinate 5,605, forward strand.
TCTCTTGATTTCACTTTGCTGGACAGAAGAACTCCTTCTATACTCCTAGTTAGCGATTTTTACTTTTGTTCCATATGCTTCTGGGGTCATAGCCAATAAATCTTTGCCTTCATCATTGTCTTGCAAGTTTCAGGTCTTATATTAGATTTTTGATCCATTTTGGATTGATTTTTGTAACCGGAGACAGACAGAAATCTAGTTTCGTTGTTCTATATACGTATACCTAGTACTGTGTTGCTGTAGTTACTGTAGATTCATGTAATATATTTTGAAGTCAGCTATTATGAAGCCTCCAGCTTTGTTTTTGTCATTCACTGGTTCTTCTCAGTATTGTTTTGACCATTCTAGATCTTTTGCGGCTCCACATGAATTTTCGCCTTTTGCTTTTTAAAAAAAAAAATGTATTTTATTGTATCAGTACATATGTGACATACATGATGTTCATTATGGGGAGTTGGTACGTGCATAACACATCTTAGTTCCCTTTTTCACCCCGTCTCCTTCCTCCCGCACTCCTTCACTTATCTCTTGATCTCCTTAATTTTGGACAGATTTGTAGCGTCTAATGTTTACATTTCTTGTGTGGCATTGGTACTTGTACATAACACATCTCGATTTCTTTTTTTTTTTTCATCCCTTACCACTTTACCCACCTCCTTCAATCTCTTAATACCCCTCCTTTTTGGGAACAGTCTATTTTCATACTTCCTGTTATCTATCTTTTATTTTGCTCTTTATTTTTAAATTTTATTGAAATGGGCTTCTCATATAAGAGAAACCATGTGATATTGCAGCCTACGTATCTGACTTATTTCATTTAATATTATGGTTTCAAAGTTCATCTGTTTTCCTCCAAATGACTCACATTTATCTTTATGGTAAACTAATATTCCATTATGTATAAATACCATATTTTCTTCATTCATCTGTTGACAGGTATTTAGGCTGCTTCCAAGGTTTAGCTTTTATGAATTGTGCTGCTGTAACATGTATCATTGTAAAATAATGTCTTTAACTCATTTCGGAAGATGCTCAGAAGAGGAATAGCTGGGTCAAGTGGAATTTATAGTTTAGGCTTTTTGAGGAATTTCCGTATTTGTTTCCCTAGTGGCTGCACTAATTTATATCTCCACCACCAGGGTAGCAGCCTCCCCAGCGGTCCCTGCCATTTCCCTACAGCCCCTGCAGCATTTGTTATTTGATTTCTTCGGCCCTGGGCATATTTTCTTAACATGGTCATAGAGGCTCCGAGCCACAGTCTGCTCAAGAGCATATGGAAATCTCTACTTAAACAAATATTGGTAAATTCTTTTGTGCAGTGTTTTGCACAACTTCTAATATGCACAGTGATTGTGAAACTCCAAACTTAGGGGATAAGAAAAGAGAGGAAAATGAACTAATCTGAACTTGCTAGCTAAGTGGTGAATAATGTCATCAGTTGACAACCGGCCCTTGGGTGCCTGGCCTTGAGGGGGGGCCTTTCAGGTCTAAGGCACAGCCGCCATCAGGAGGCGCCTCTTGTACACGTGTGATATTCCTTCCTTTTACTTCAAGGTGAAGACGACGTTTGCCGATGTGAATGAGAAGTTTCTGAGTGAATACTGCTTTGCGGGCGCCTACATCCTTTCTCTGCTCCTGAAAGGCTATCATTTCCCAAGCAGCTCGTGGGAGGACATCCACTTTATGGGCAAGGTAACTTGGATAACTTTGGGCTGCAGGGAAGTCGAGCGGTGGTCCCTGAAGTGGGTCTGGGCTTTAAAAAGCTGAGTCAAGTTTTGGGTTGTCCCGTGTTGTTCTCCCGTTCCACGCAGGCCGGGTCTCCGTGTCAGCCGCTCTGGGAAGATCTGTGAGGGGCTGGGTACCTCTCAAGGGGGAACTAACTGCCTTAGAAGCATCTTTCTGCTCACAGAATAGTGAATCATTTCTATAAAACAACCAACCCAAAGAGACTGGAGCCTAAATCCGGAGATTTGGCTCAGTGGTTCCAGCGCCTGCCTCGCAAGGTTCCTGGTTTGATCCCTGGTAACCACATACAACAATACTGGGCGTGGTGGCCATGCCCACTGGCAATCAATACCTCACACCACAAACGCTGCATTTGGTTGCTCAAGCCTGTCATCCCAGCACTCGGGAGGCATAGGCAGGAGGGTTGCTGATTTCAAGGCTTGCATGGGCTACAATAGTGAGCTCAGGGCCAACCTGAACTACAAAGTGAGACACTGTCTCAAAAAAAAAAAAAAAAAACAATTAGAAATTAAGGTAATATAACAGAATGCAGTGCTTTTGTAAGCTGACTCAAAATCTTTCCCTAGGGCCGGAGATTTAGCTCAGTGGTTCCGGAGCCTGCCTCGCAAGTGCAAGGCCCTGAGTTTGATCCCAGTAACCACATACAATGCTGGGCGTGGTGACTCACGCCCACCAGCAATCAATACCACATACCACAGTGCCGGGCGTGGTGGCTCACGCCTGTCATCCCAGCACTCGGGAGGCAGAGGCAGGAGTATTGCTGAGTTCCAGGCTTGCCTGTGCTGCATAGTGAGCTCAGGGCCAGCCTGGACTACAAAGCGAGACCCTGTCTCAAAAAAAAAAAAAAAAATCTCTCCCTAAGCACCTGCCCCATGCCAGAAAAGAAAGATAATAGCTTCTTATAAGAAGTAAAGGCTTTTTCATTTCTTACAAACAAAAGTTGAGCAAAGCTTTGCATACAGAAGGGGACTGAGTGGCTGTGAACAGGACAACTGCTTGGAAACCAGGCTTAGCATGAGCCCCTAGGAAGCAGTCTCCTTGCTGTGCCTCAGCACGGCGCCATCTGCAGGTGTTTAGCAGCTGTGTGACTCATTCTTGAAAAAGCAAGAACACTATTTCTCTGTTTTAAAGCCATGTCTGCTAATGGCAAAAAGATTTTACCCTTTTAAAAATATAGTGATTTCAAGAAATGAAAGACTCAAAACAGATGCTATAGCAGTGCGCTCTGTTTCTGCTAACCTTGCTAATTCAAATCCATCTTTTCCGTGTTTTAATATTCCAGATTTCCATCCCCACAAAGTATATTTTATAAAATTCTGAAGGATCTGTGTCAAAGTTATGAGTGACATTCATGGAGGTCCTAATTTGTGTTCTTTGAACTCCAGTGATGACCCAGGATTTCTAAACCTTCTTTGGCACATGCCGTCAGATAAGGTTTCTATCCCTCCTCACACGTGAAAAGTGGACCTTTTATAAATTATTAATTCCTGCGATTGGTGAGAGTTTGGCCGCAGGGGAAATTCCAGCTCGATATTGGTCAGGGTATGGATTGGCGTAACCTTTTAGGAGAGTAGTTTTGATAATGTGTGTTGAGTCTTAGAAGGTATACACCATTCTGCCCAGTTACTCCATTGCTAGGATTTGTGAACAATTGGGCTGCAGTGAGGAGAAGCCGGGGTAGAGGCGGTTCCTGCCAGTGACGGTGACACAAAATGATGTACAAACATCTTCAGAGATGTGGAATGGTATCACTGAATGAACCAGTCTATCTACAGTTCCATGACACTTTCCACAAAAGTAAAATGTGTTTAGAGAGAACAGGAAGGATATATCACAAAATGGAAACAGCGACTGTTTCTGAGTGGTGAGGTACGAATAGTTTTGATTTTATTTAGGCTTACCTGTACTTCCTAACCGTTTTACTGTGAATACGCACAACTCATGCAGTAAAAACATTTCCAAAGATATTATTCAAAGACCACCTGTATCCCATTCAGTTTTGAGGTGACTACAAGATATTTCTGGCAAGACAGGAGGGTCAGAACATGTTATCTTTTACTATTAAATAAGAAATCTTTCTTGTGCATACGCATAGTCTTCCAACTTCCATAAAATAAGATTGACTTGCTGAGATTAACTCCGACTCTTTCCCTCGTGGAGCCCTGGTTCCCAGGTTCCTGGCCTGATGGGGGCTGCGGCCCCTCCCCCTTCCGTGTGCTTCCTGTCCCTCCCCTCCCCCACCCCCACCCCCGCTCACATTCACAGAAACATTCATAGAAACGAGGACATAAGAATGAAAAGCTCCAAAACTTTATTTGAGTTCGTCTTCTAGGAAGGAGAATTGGGAAATCATTTAGCAAATAAATTCCCTTCTGAACTTCAGGAGGATAGCAGTGAGGTTCCAGACTCTTTTCATCACTTGCTGCTATTTTCTCCACCGCCAAGTTCCCGGAATAGAATATAATTGATTTATTTATTTTTATTCATTTATTTGTTTATTTTTGAGACAGGGTCTCGCTTTGCAGTTCAGGCTGGCCCTGAGCTCACTACGTAGCCCAGGCAAGCCTGGAACTCAGCAATCCTCCTGCCTTTGCCTCCCGAGTGCTGGGATGACAGGCGTGAGCCACCACGCCCGGCACTGTGGTATGTGGCACTGATTGCTGGTGGGCGTGAGTCACCACGCCTGGTATTGTTGTATGTGGTTACCGGGGATTAAACCAGGGACCTTGTGCTTGCGAGGCAGGTGCCAGAACCACTGAGCTAAATCTCCAGCACTAAAAGTAATCAGTTTAAATGGCCAAAGTACGCTCTGCACCTGTTTGCTGCCCAGTGTTATAGATGAAGCTGCGTGAGAACTGCGCCTTCCTCAGGTCCCAAACAGCGGACTTTTCCCACTGCTTACAGGTCCGGGGCAGCAGCGCCGGATGGACGCTGGGTTACATGCTGAACCTGACCAACATGATCCCCGCCGAGCAGCCGCAGTCCCCGCCTCTGGCCCCCACCACCTACATCTTCCTCATGGTCTTGTTCTCCCTCATCCTGGCCGCGGTGATCATCACAGCCTTGGTTATATTTAAAAATCCTTCCCACTTGTGGAAAGACACGGTATAGCAGGAGCGGCCCCCATCTGCCGGTTGGAATAGGGAGTAACCTCGCCCAGGAAGCACTTCACTCTGCCCGGCTCTGCCCGGCTCTGCCCGGCTCTGCCCGGCTCTCGCCCTCGCCACGGCCGGTCTTGACCAGCGTGAGGCTCCTTCGGCGTCGGTGAAGCCTTTCCTTGGAAGCTGTGCATTGCCTTCTGGCTCAAGGGTTTCCTGGGAGACATGGTCTCCTCTGTGTCTTTTTCTGAGCTACCTTCCTTTTCTTTTGTACTCTGTGCTTATTTAAGTCATAGAGACTTGCCGCCTTTCATGATTTTTGCCTTATAAAAGAACAATATTGACTTTGTCTGGAAGAACTGAAAATTCTGAGTCCTGTGCTGGGAAGCTGAACTAGAGCAGAAGAATCTCAGGAACTGCTTCAGTCATATTCTAAAAGTTCCGGTCTCTCTTCACATATATTAAGAAAGCCATAGGACGCCTTTGGAGAAAGCAGCTACATATCCCATTCTGAGGCTGCTCTTTGGGGAAAGAAGTTTTAAAAATAAATATGTGCTGAGGCCAAAGAGTTTTGCATGGGAATCTGTGCTCATGCAGTGAACGCACGGGGTGTGGTGAGCCACATGTCCTTGAGTTATGCCAAACACTACCAAGTGCCACACAAGTCCAGAGTGTTTAAAAAGCAGATACACACTGGGGGCCTTTAGATATTAATATGTCGTGGGTATATTCATGTGAAGAAGAAAAATACAGTTATAACTCAAGTTTGGGAAAATGCATCCTCCAATGCTTTTGGAATTTTTACTGTGTCATGCACATAACCTAAATTCAGCATGTTAACCTAGCACAGGTTAGCAGCATTTAGCACATCTTTACTATTCGGCTCTATAATATTTTATCACCAAGAAGCTGGTTGAAGGAAAGGACTTCACTTGGGTCTGGTCGAACCACAGATCTTCCGCCCACGTCCTGCACGCGCCAGCCCGCGGCACCACGGGGACGAACGTCGCCTGCAGGACCGTGCCGCACCTCATCACCACAGACCCGTTTTAGTGAGAGGAGGGCGGAGGCCGTGTGCTGCCCCCGTCGTGCCACTTACCCTTCAGAGTGTGCTGGGAACCCCGCCTGTGCCTTCTGTCGGCACCTCTGTCGCGTGAAGGTGGCTTTGTTGACTCCGCCCGTAGAATGTTTCAGAAGTGCCGTGGACGTTGTCACAGATGCAGGAAGAGACCCTCTCCGTCCTGCGGGGCGGATCGCAAGTGACCTGATCGGCAGGACTGGGACGTGACGTACGAGTCTCACCTCAGCCCGGGCTGTCCCCCTCGGATCTGGAGGCTGGCCACTGGGAAGTTCCCCCATAAACTAGACACCAAATGCTCCTTACTTCTTGAATAATCAGGCTACATTTTATAATAGGTAAACATAAGCTCGGTAAAGCTGTGGACGAGAACTTATTTTTCTTCTGCTGCTCACAGTTTAATTTGATGGACCTTAATTTGGGGATCAGAGGCCAAGTTAGTACGTTCAGCTTTCTTTTCGTGCAGCTTGCTGTACCATTCTAGCTGCTCTTACCTGAGCCCTGGGGTAAGATCATGCTCTCTGGGCAAGTGCACTGGGTCCCGTTTTTCCACTGCATCCTCACAACAGTCTGGAAAAGAGAGCCCCTAGCACGCCACGTGCCCGCAGCGGGGCTGAGACCCAGGCCTGCGCTTTCTCCCCGTTGTATTCTTCCTTTCCAAACACTCTGCTTCAGACAGCTGGAATCGGAATTAACAAGCTTCCTTCAGAGAACACAAATCTGTTCTTATTTCTGTCTTTTTGCCATGGTTCAAAACAAAACAGCAACAGAACCCTTTCAGGTATTTGCGAGCCAAAGTCCCCTTGTCAACACCTCACATGGTGGGGACAGTCAGTAGGCGCAGCCTCATCTCGGTAACACGGGAGGGAAGGCGGGTTTCGAGGCAGGTGCAGGAATCCGCTTCGAGCCATCCTGGGGGGACCTGGACACGATGGGTCACTGTCCCTTAACTGCAGTGTGGGATCGGCCACCGGTTAGACTTCATTACTATCCATCCTTCCGCTCTTACCCAGGACTAAAGACTTAGTTCTCATAGCCCTATTGACTTGTAAGGTAGGAAAACAATTATTTTTCATGAACTCTCAGTGGTTACTTCTGTAGATGAATGAATGAAGCTACATAATTAGGCTCTGTGTATAAGAGAGATGAATATAAAATACAATATAAATAAAAATCTGTAAAAATACACATCATTTTAATGTTGTTAATAACTCGACTAATGTCCAGGTCCTTGCAAGAAACAGATGCTGTCCTTCAAACCGAGGAGAGTTTAAGAAAGTGACTGAATGCAAAATATTCTCATTTCAACAAGTAGTATGTTTTGAGCTTTTTAATATCAAGTTTTCAAATCTGTAGTGCATATTTTTATAGTGTGTATTATATTTATGGGATATTTGTGTTAGGATTAATCACCTTCCAAGTACTACATGTGGCTGGTGGGTTAACACATTGAGCAGCATGGGGCATGTTCTCATGAATTCAGGGCTAATGGGAGTGAGCAGAATCTAGAATATTTCTGAAGGCCTTGGGCTGGACGGGCCCCTTTCACCCAGTTTCTTTGGACCAAAACAGATCCTATGACTGATATCAGCAAGTTAGAGAAGTGCTGTGAGGAACGGCAAAGCCGGACAGTAAAAGGCATGCGGGCAACACTAACACAGGAAAGGAGTGAGGCTTTGGGCACGGCGATTCGATATATCACAGTGTCTCATGCACCGAAATGTATAGCAAACAGACATGCAATTCATATCATACATAACTAAAACCCTCATTAAAGCAAATGGGTTTCCAATTTTAAAAAAGTAACAATTATTTTTATCCCACATTGTCAGTTTCCTCTGATATACCAATACTCTTTTTTTTAAAAAATAGAAACTTATAGCCCCGGGGAGTTAGCTCAGTGGTTCCGGCATCTGCCTTGCAAGTGCAAAGTCCCAGTTTTGATCCCTGGTAACCACACACCACAGTGCCGGGCGTGGTGGCTCACGCCTGTCATCCCAGGACTCAGCAGGCAGAGGCAGGAGGACTGCTGAGTTTCAGGCTTGCCTGGGCTCCATAGTGAGCTCAGGGCCAGCCTGAACTACAAAGTCAGACCCTGTCGCCAAAAAAAAAAAAAAAAGACATTTTTTCCATATCCAGAGGTAGGTGCTGGAGGACTCGGGAAGTAGTTTCACAGCAATTGCAGAAAATAAACAAGTTGGGTTACTTATGGCGTCTGTAATCCCAGTACTCTGGGAAGTTGAGGGGAAAGGATTACAAGTTTGAGCCCAGTTTAGGCATCTAACAATCAGTGAAACCCTGTTTGAAAATAAATTAACAGGGCTGGGGAAATAAGTAAAAAGGATCAGTACGTGATATACATGTACGCACCAATTCCCAAGATAAGTGCACTTATTTTGCATTGCAAACATGTTTTTTTTTAAAGTACAAGAATTTACTGCTCTCCCTGATCGGATGGGAGCGGGAATCTTGTAATAGTATCAGTGATGGAAGCAGCTGTAAATACAGGTGAAGCTTCTCAGTCTTACTCACCTGCTCCTCATGTGCTGCCGTGTGGACCTGTTCTTTTTTAAAAATTGATTTTACTCGTACATTTTATATTTAAATTATGATCAACATTGAGGGTTTGTACCCGTACGTGACACATTTTGATTGTGATTTTTTCCCATTCCCCTGCCTTCCTTACAACCCCCACTCCTTATATACATAAACTTTGTTTCCTTTTTATTTTACTATCAAATTTTTTCTTTGCCATCCTGACCTCTCCCCATTTTCCCTTTTTCATTAGAACATTTTCTTCCTATTTCATATTACCTGTCATACATTATGGAACTCATTTACACCTTCAGTTTCTCATACCAGAGAAATGATAGGGTATATACACATCTGTGACCTATTTATTTAATTTAGGAGTATGTCCTCAAGGTGTGGCCAAACCTTTCTCCAGGTGCTTCCACATCTCCCCACTCCCACCCCTGTGGACGAATAGACGGTGACCTTTAAGAAGCCACAGTATCGCAGATGATGCAGACCAATCATACATTGCTAAATGCTACTTCCGCCCTTGCACCCAATCACAACCCTGCCACAAGCACTGCTCCCGCCCCCTCATCCAATCAGATTCCAAGCCACCCTATATACACGCCTATAACTTCCACAATAAACGGAAGCTTCTCCACCGAGAGGGAGCTTGGGAGTTGGGGCTCTGCATCCCCACTCACCCTCCCGAGGTCGTCAGACAACGGAGACCGTACGGTAACCGCCCCGACTGGACGATATCAAGGTACATCCCTGTCAGTATAAATGACGCAAATTTATTATTCGTAATGGCTGAGTAATACTCCGTTTTATTTTTTAACACCCCTCCCCCCTTTTTGAGACAGGATCTCGCTCTGTAGTTCAGGCCGGCCCCGAGCTCGCTATGTAGGGTGTCTGGTCTACACCGCCCTGGTGCAGGCTCTCGGCGCGGGCGCCGCCTGCTGGCCGCCTTCCTGCGTGGCCTCTGCCGCCCTGGCCTCGGGCACCTGCTTCCTCCCGGCCTCCGCGCCGAGGGGGCCGAGACGGCGGCAGGCTCGGGTAGGACTCGCCAATGCGCGTCTCCCGACTCTGTTTCAGTGAAAAGCTGTCAGACGCTGAACTAAATTTATTTTGGCCACTAGGGTTATGCTATGGTCACTTTGCTATTCAAAAATAGAATTCTCAGGGCCGGAGGGTTGGCTCAGTGGTTCGGGCGCCTGCCTCGCAAGCGCAAGGTCCTGAGTTCGATCCCCGGAAACCACATACAATGCTGGGTGTGGAGACTCACGCCCACCAGCCATCAATACCACAGACCACAGAGCCGGGCGTGGTGGCTCACGCCTGTCATCCCAGCACTCGGGAGGCAGAGGCAGGAGGATTGCTGAGTTCCAGGCTTGCCTGGGCACCATAGTGAGCTCAGGGCCAGCCTGACCTACAAAGCGAGACCCTGTCTCAAAAAAAAAAAATTCCTAGAGACTCAATTTTTAATATCAGAATAAAAAGATTAATAATATTTCTATTTTAACACACTATATCCATTCAGCATATAGAGCCAAAGCTTAAAAACTCATTAATAGGCTCACACAAGGTAACTGAAGGTTTTAAAGGAGAATTACATGGAGAAGCTCTGAATATTTGCATGTGAGAAAGGGGCCCCCGTTTGCCGGCTGAGGCTCAGGGCGCCCCGCTCCGCCGGCAGAGCCGGGAGACTGCCGGGACCGCAGGCCGCTGCGGCCCTGGGGACCTCCGGCCCGGCCAGGTGCGCCCCGTTCGCCGCGTCCCGGCGCTGGGGGCCCCGCTGCGCCCCGCCCTGGGCACGCCCCGCTTTCCCGGCGCTTTGCCGGCAGATGCTGCCCTAGAAACCCGCGCCGCCGCCGGGTGGGGCAGCCGGGCCTCAGAGCCGCCCCGCCGCCGGAGGCCGCACGGCCCCAGGCCCGACGGGCGCAGCGCAGGGAGCCTCGGGAGGGCCGGAGGCAGAGGTGCCGCGGCCGCTCGGAGTACACTGGACCTCGTGGCTCGGGTTGTTCTGTGAATTAAATTTTTTAAATCTTGTAATTAATTCGACTAGAACTATTGCATCGGATTGTGTATTAGATATAAACTTTGAAAAGAGCAGTTTTGCCAGGCCTGGTGCCTCACGCCTGTAATCCAGCACTCGGGAGGCAGAGGCAGGAGGATTGCGGAG
>PVIC010041470.1:0-16204 GCA_004025085.1 Thryonomys swinderianus
GTGAGCCACCACGCCCGGCTAGCATGACCTTTTATCAAAACTAACATAAAAAGGGTTGGCCAAGAGTATAACTCAAGGGTATATAACACTTGCCAGCACATACATTCTCCTGGGTTCATCTCTGGTACTACGAAGAATTAAATTTTTAAAAAGTAACCTTATAAAAAGGATTTTGTTGTTATGTGCTACCACTCCTGAATTATCACTTCTCAGGGTACAAAATGTCTGGCTACCTGCAAAGCCACCAAGATCCCTTATTTTTAATAAGAAAGCTGTTAGGGTTGTAGGCCAGAATCTCTTAGTTTTCTATTTTGGAGAATAACCCCACACATGTTGGATTAATTACACTTTCAAATTCTACACTAAGGATTAAAAATTCTCCCTGTTCCAAAGGATTGACTTGAGATGGAAGAGACAGAGGTTAGCCAAAGGCATGTCCTGTGACAGATGTGTTTAATTTATAAAGATCTAGACTGGGGCTCTCTTGTCTCTAAAGAAAAGGAACAACATAACTTGCTAAGAATCTTCCAGATGATATATTCAGTTAACCTCAAACTTAAAAAACAGTTGGAGTTTCAACTGAGAGTGGTACAGCACACCTGTAATCCTAGCTACTTAGAAGGGTGAGACAGGAAGATCTCAAAGTTCAAGGCCAGCCTTAGCTAGACTCTCAAAATTTTAAAATGTTTAAAAGGGTTGCAGATGTACCTCAGAGTTAAAGTATTTGTTAGTGTATATAACTACCCTGGGTTCAATCCCCAGTATATATATAAAAAAAGTTTCAGTTGAATTATGGAGAAAGAAGGTTAATAAGAATATTGCTTTTAATCAATGTCTTTAAGTCTGTTCTTATTTGTTTGCAGTGCTTGGTATGTAACACAGGGCTTTGCACGTGCTAGGCAAGCACTCTACCGTTGAGCTACATACCCAGCCCTATTTTTGCTTCCACAAGCATTTGCTAAGGTTCTCTCTTGAGAAGGTACCACTTTTAAAATATCATTTAACTGTACCTTCTGACTATAAATTCACTTTTTCTTATATTGTTAGATTTTCATTTCCCAGAGAGAATTACCATAGATCTGTTACTGAATGCATAACACAAGTACAGTCGGGTTATATTTAAAGTCCTCCATTGGTTTGTTGATGTGCCTGATGACATCTTTATAGATCTGCCTGTTGTTCTGTATTCACAAAACCAGAGCATAAGCATTCTGGCTGAAACTATCATCAGAGCCTTTCAATAATCTTAACTGAAATAAAACAATAGATATATATTCAAATAAACTTCTCATATTAACAAACACAAATACTTTTAGAATGATAAACTTTACTAGTGGAATAAAAGCAGTTCTCTCTGTGAACACATAAAGCAAAAAGACATAGGAAGGTTCAGCACTAAAAATTCAACGTTTAAGAAATGAAACAAAACTCAAAAACAAAGACTCACCAATCTGTTTTCGTCAAATACTTCAAAGAGGAGCCTGTGATTTGATGGATTTACCTAGAAGGAACATAAATATTATTTCAAAACTGAACAATGATTCACTGGGAAAAAAATAAGAGACAGAAAGAATAGAAGACTTTAAATTTACCCAGCTCAACTGTACAGTTGGAACAATTAACTTAATTTCCTGGAAATGCTCCATCTATTAAATGAAATTTCCAATTACTGATGTCTCTGTGATTCTACCCTAATATTTAGATATATCAGAAAAATGTGAGGCCCTTAACTATATTATTAGAATAAGAAAGATAATCCCAAAGGACTTTTAAAAATTCATCTATAATACAAATAGGCATCCTTATATCATATCTTCACACAGGCTCCTGCAGAGAAAACTCCCTAGAGCCTACTACTGCTACTGCTACTACTACTACTAATAGAAATAATTAAGAAAATAATAAGAGTAGCTATGTGTCATTATGATGTTTTAGGCACTATCTCCTTGTTAAAGATCAGCAATGGTTGATCTTATTTAATTCCTACTGAAACTCTGTGATGTGTAGCTACCACCTCAATTTCATACAAGAACAACTAAGACCTGGGACTGAAAAAACTGTGCTGCAGATAGGAAGTGTATTGGGCAGCCAGGACATGCACAGGTTGTGGCCCCCTGCCTCCAGGTCCTATCCTCTGCGCCATCTGAGGGAACTGAGATGCTCCCAAGTATAGCAATGTAGGATCAGTGTCAGAACTAAGAGGCTTTCAATGGATCTTCCTTCTTTTTCTTTACCAAATCGTCACCAACTTGGGTCCATGTATCCTCACCCACACTCAGGCATCCTAACAACCATCTGCAAGGGACATGCCAGTGTTCTCATTTATGTTCCTGCATGTAAATCAGGGAAATGAGCTGTTCAATAAAAACTTCCCTCTCTTACATGAGAAACTAGGGACACAAAGAGATTGAGATTCGTCAGTGGCTTTTCCAGGGTCAAAAGGTTACACACAGTAAAGCCGGAAATGTGATCCAGGTCTACTGCTGAAGGGTCACACTGCTGAGTAAGGAACACATCCACAGGTTGTAGCATGTGGTCAGCACCGTAAAGATTTGTACAAAGAATAAGAAGAACTTTATAAAAATAGAATTTAAGGGCCGGAGGGTTAGCTCAGTGGTTCTGGTGCCTGCCTCGCAAGTGCAAGGTCCTGAGTTCGATCCCCGGTAACCACATATAATGCTGGGCGTGGAGACTCATGCCCACCAACAATCAATGCCGCATACCACAGTGCCGGACGTGGTGGCTCACGCCTGTAATCCCAGCACTCGGGAGGCAGAGACAGGAGAACTGCTGAGTTTGCGGCAGCTTGCCTGGGCACCATAGTGAGCTCAGAGCCAGCCTGAACTACAAAGCGAGACCCTGTCTCAAAAAAAAAAAAAAAAAAGAATTTAAATATGTCCATGGCCAAGAATCATTTAAAAGTTTTGGGTGTACTAAAATTCACCCAAATGTGGTTCAAATGAAGGAGAAGTAAATAATCTTGAGCTCCACAAGGAGCTGTATTTGACAGTTAACAAGTGGCCCGTCACAGCTCTCAGCTCCCAATCACTTCTCAGTTCCTCATGAAGTAATTTGAAATACATCTGGTAAAGGCTGAACATAGGATCTACCAAGTATTAAAATATCAGTGCATATTTCACCTCTGAAAATCATAAAAAACAGATGAAGTATATAGTTATCCAAGTATGCAGCACATAAAATGCTATCACCATTGAAGGGAAGAAGTCAGGGCCAATTATAAGGGGCCTAATGACAATACTGTTCTTCAGGAATGTGCACTGAACCAAAGGCCTAAGTGGGAGCATTTCTGAAGGTCAGCAGTTTTACAATTAAAATGTTTTCATTTTGAAGAGGAAAAAACCCTTTCTTTCAATTACATAGCTGAGCAGTTTAACATTATCAGGACTTTGGTAACAAAAAATAGCAACAATCACAAAAGCTCACTGAACAGAAATCCCAGCTCTTTTACAGAATTTAGCCCCTTCTAGAGACAGCTGTTGTAGATTTAAACATATAAGATTAAGGGAAATTTACCTTGAGTGGCATTTAAATTCCAAAAGTAATTTTATAGTACACACATTAAATGTCTGAATAACAAAAAATTTCCTCCCTAAACTGGAATGTAATTGGTAGTTTGTCTGTCTGTCTTTCTCTTCTTTTCCCCTTTTCTCTCTTTTCTTTCTCTTGGGTGCTAGATGGGTGAAAACTGAGCTATGTGCATGTTAGGGAAGCACTACCACTGAACTACATCTTCAAACCCATTACTAATAATGTTTAATGCTTCTTTAAAATATATTTCTCCTACTGTTTCACTCTACCTCTAACATAATTCATAACCCTTAGCACATAAAAATGAACTGCTGTGTAATTTATATTTTATCTTATTTTTTTTTAAATAAAAGTTTGAATTGAAATGACAAAATAAAATATTCGGATAACTTTCTTTTTATTTTCCTAAAACACCCTTCCACAATCAAACAGTCCATATTTTGTGGCCACTTCTCATTCTTTCAAAATTTGGGACACAGAGACTACCTAAAAATTTCTCATCTTAAAAGGGATCTCCCATGTAAAAAAATGTTACAGCTTTCCTCACTATGAATTTATTGTGATATGACAATCTAGATATCAATGACGATTATTACCAAAAAATGGAAAACTTACTCTAAAATAAAATTCTTCATTCCACTTCGGGTTCAGCGTCTGGAAGAGAAATTATCTTGTGATATCTTTTATAGCCTTTGAAACTAACAGTTACCAGTGCAACACAGTCTCTGTATTTGTTTAAACATTTTTCTTGATAAAAAAAAAAGATTTTCAAATGGTAATAAAAGCAGCAGTTAGTCAATTATTTGAGACTATTCTACCAAGTAGATGGGGAAGGAGTGTATTTATAAAACATGATTCATAGATATGAAACCATAAATTGTGTGCTCTTACCAGAAGGAAAAACACCAGAGACTTATAATAAGGAAAATATAAAAATTTCCCTCAAGAATTTAGCATTGATATGAGTATTCTATGGAGAAGGAAATGAACTTTGTTGACTTTCTCTACCTGCTACAAATCTGTTTTGGAGAGCAATCAAGTGGGGGAAAGCTGTAAGTGTTCAATCTATATACACGTTGACATTTGAAAACACAAAAATAATACTGATGATCAGATTTTATACAAAAGAAAAAGAAGAAGAAAAAACTCTGCTGGTTATAACCAAAAAAGGAACTAATATTTTTCTTCCCTCAAATAACAAGGTTAAGAAATATGTTTCTATTTGTCTTTCAATCTCCCCCATTCATGCATCTATCCTATCAACCTATCCATTTCTTTATCCATCTATTTAAATACACATTTGGAAGAACATGGTAAAGATACTTTTGCCCTTAGTAAACAAAAGAAAAAAAGTCTAACATTCTTCAAAACTAAGAAGCATATTCTACAAATAACACATCCATGTATTTTTATGCATTATCATAGGCATAATACTCATATAAAAACACTTAGCTTAAATACTACAGGTAAAATTTTCAAGACTGGAGATCATCACCTAATCCACAGCTATAAATATTTTTCAGTAAAAATGATATTTGCCTTCATGAGCCTATTTCCTTTAACAGAAGAAAGCAAAAAAATTAAAAATAAAATTTGACACAAAGCATTATAAAAATATAATAACACGGAATCCATATAACACTGAAATGGCATTTAAGAAAATAAGCACTTTTCCCACCCACAAAGTCACAGTGAATCTAATTTTTAAAAAATAGGGTTTCATAGCTTTGTACGTGAAAAGAGCCAGGATGGCAAAGCAGGGAGCAGAGCCCGGGGTCAGGGAGGGAGCTTCAGGTCTCCTCGGACAGGCAGCAGCTTGCTGGAGGGCAGCTGCTCGGAGACACACAGGGCAGTGGCAGGAGAGGGAAGCCAACGACAACATGAGACCACAGAACGAATGACGGACGGTCACAGCGCCACAAGGAGAAGGAGTGACATACTAACCAGGAGGCTGGCTGCCTAGAGCACGGAGCAACACCCTCCACCGGGCGAGGGGAGGGAGGAGGAGGACCTCCCCTGGGAAGGACACACATGGCGGTATTTCTAGTCACCCCCGGGAGTCCGGCTTCGTGGCTCCAATTCTGCAGGTGACCAGGACCCCCAGCTGCCTTCCCTTCGAGGTGGCCAGCTCCACCGCTAACAGCACTGACAGCGCCTAATGCGGGGAACAATGGCCTCCCTCCTCAGCAGGCATCCTCCCACTTCAAAACCAAGCACAACATCAGCCTCTGTTTGCAAAACAGATTTTTAATGCCAGTCTCAATGCCAGGCAGAGGACACACTGCATGATTGCTCCCTACACAAAATGACCTGACCACAGATCAGGGACACTGGCACAGCAGCAGGAGAACTGTATTTTTAAAGCAATCATGCTGCCCAGGAAATGTATGTCAAGATTAGACTATCTGTCCACCTCCCAAGAGGTAGGGAGGAAAAAATAATAGCAGCCCACAAATCATATGAAAACAACACTTTTGTTAGATTACATGCACCCTGAAATATGAAGAAAACATTTACATATGTATATAAAAACACGATGATAGTCAAATTATGAAATATTATAGAAATAAAACTATCAAAATGATGTACATGAAACTTAAGAAAATTAAACATACACACACATATAGCTTTGTTAGTATGTTATATGTATTTTAAAAGCAAAATTTTGCTTTCTTTGGTAACATTGTTTAAAGTTAAACCATTCCTTTTGTGTCTGCCAATTTCACAAACAACTTCAATAAGTGAATTTTAAACTATAAATTTTGTTATGACAAACAGTAACTCAATAAATTTTTATTTTGCTGTGCTCTTTGTAAGAAAAAATATACCACATGCAATAAGTCTTATTTTAGAATGTTGTTTTTATAATCTTTCAAAAAAAAAAACCCAGAATTGATATTAGGTTAATATGGAAAAATTTCAGTCTATGGAGAATTTTTAGATTTACTATTGGCATTTTATGCTTAAAATATATAATTTCTACAAGGAACAAATTATAATTTTATTGGGTTATATTATGACTTAAATGAAGTTTCATAAAGAATGAGCAACCTACCTTTTTAATTGTTTTTGTCTGTACCAAAGCAAGTTCTCTATTCTCATCTGCTACATACAATGAGAGTTTCACATATGGATCACTGCAAGAAAATATTTCAGATTTAATATGATTATACTTTTCATTAAAAAGGTTAATGCTAAGTGAAAATGTAGACCATCTATTAATGTCCCAACTCACATTATTTCTATAAACTAAGAAGTAACATTTTAACATTTAACAAATCCATATGGTCTAAAAAAGTTATCATCCAGAGCTAATATTTATAAAAGAAAAAAAGAAAAAGAAACTAACATCCTAACATTAAAGATAATTTTCCTTGTAATTAATTCAAAGTTATTGACATCATTTTTTCTAAATACATTTTGAAAAGATAAGAAAGATTAGAAACATATAAAATTCCTTCACATTTGTAAAATTTACTTAGAAAATTTAATCTATACCTTGTAATCTTGTTTTTACTGTTTGAGTAAATTTCTTTTTGATTTAGTAGAAAGTAAGGCAATAATTGTTCATCTAAACCAAGGCATACTCTTACAGATAAAACAAAATTGAAACCCCCCCCAAAAAAAAACAAAAAACTAAAGCCCAGAAAGTCAAGATTACACAAAATCACAGACCTAAGAAAAGTCTACATCTAAAATTCTAGGTTTCCTGACTACAACTCCTACAAATCCTTGTGTACAAAGACACTATCTTTAGTAATGATTTCCTTGAAAATCTTTCAGCAAGATATATACTGAAAGGATTACTTGGTGTGGACTAGGAAGAGTTTAAGTTCATAAATGCTTTCTAACATTGCTAACCTTGGTGTACTTTGAAACTAGTCAAATTCTCATTTAAAGAGGGAGGAGGGGCTAGAAGACAAATTTCACAGTACAGATCCTGATATATCATAGGAAAGGTTATGTATTCATTCACCCACTTTTACTCATCTAATTATATACATCTGACAATATATCCCTATCAACCCATCACATTAGCTTCCTGGCAATTTGAGAGTTAACCTTTAGTGACTATACCACAATTATTGATCTTTATTTTATAATTTGCTAGCTGTTTCTAAAGATAACAAGAGTACTTTAAAATGCTGACTGCTAATTTTTTTGCACTGTCTCAAATAATAAATACGCCATGAATTCCTTTATGAAAGAAATTCATATTGGTAGCTACAGAGTATAATCAGTATCAAAAAATCACAGTTAAAAGCCAGTGAAAATAGTACACATAAAAAAAGCATTAGTCATTTTTGCCTTTAGTTCATAAACTATAAATCTTGGTTTGGTTCAAGAACATCTAACAAGATGAAGGTACATCGTATCTGGACACTACTCTCTGACTCAAGAAAAATGAGACAAAAGCCAGGATCTAGGAACCTAAGGTCTGGGGAGGAGGCAAAGTCACTTTCTCGGTCAGTGGACTCAGTGCTGAGTATATCAAAACCACGTAACGAAGAAAGCAGTTCTCTGAGGTCCCATGTCCAAAACTGATATGTTAGTGGGACCCCAGAACTTGTATTTCTAGAAGTTCTCTGTGATGCTTAGCCACCTAATCCCAGAGCCACAATTGGAGAATCACTATTATAGATAGTATTGGAAGAATTTTGTGTTACTATAGAAATTAATTTTTCTGCTTCTAGGCACCAAGTTATTGCTAAAAATGACAATTCAGCCAGGCTTGGTGGCTCAAGCCTGTAATCCCAGCAATCGGGAGGTAGAGGCAGGAGGACTGCTGAGTTCAAGGCTTGCCTGAGCTACATAGTGAGCCCAGGGCTAGCCTGAACTACAAAGTGAGACCCTGTCTCAAACATCATCAACAATAACAACAAAGACAATTCCAAGCAACCTCAAGAAGAGGCTTTGGGTATTCATAAACACACATATATACACACAGATGCACAAATGCATGCGTACACACATACACATACCCAGTTCTTACATTATAGAGAATATCATAAGCTCTACCATTAACTCTAGTTTTTACAGCCCTCAGGTATCATGATTGTTGCTACTGCATAATGGCAATAAGGAGGGGAGCTTTCACTTTAATAGGCATCCACATTCTTACATTCTTCCCTTGGCCATTTATTCACCTCCCTTCCTAATCCATGATAGTTCACAGCGTGACACACATGCCCTTCAGGGTGTGGACAGTGCCTCCCAGCAGCAATGAGGAAGGGATGTTTGAGCACACAGTATGCCTCCAGAGCTCATCCAGGAGGGACTGGGGGATGACCAACCCTATGAAAAGCTGATCAAGGCACTTCCTGAAGGGAAGATGGCCTGAAGAAAGAAACGAAGGCCCAAGTACAGGAGCTGGCTAAAGGTCAGGAGGCCATAAGGAGCAGGAAAACAGTGGCTCAGATAGCTCTCAAGATCTGCCTCCTTTTCTGCTGGGACCTGATCCTTCAGGCTGTTCATGAACGAAATGGGAATGACAATTCCTAACTTAGAGTTATTATAAGGAACAGAGAAAATTACATACTAACCCTAGTAGCCGGCATTGTAGTACCCAGAATAGATGTGCCCATAAATGACAGCCATGATACAATTGACATTCTCTTCTTTCTTCTCTGAGGAGACATTTGGGGTTCTCTAGTCGCTTTTTAGGAGGGTTGGTTCTTTTTTGGGGTTCAAAGATCACACCAGGACCTTGTGCTTGCCAGGCAGGCATGGTGCCACCAAGCTTCTTTGTACTCCCTCCTTTACTTTACTTGTTGGTCTCATTTGTTACTGACTTACCACCCAGTATAAAGCTGGGTGCTGGCCAATGACAGCTTACTAACTAGTACACGCTGTCTCATTGTTCATATGTGTGGAAGTCTTTTGTAGATCTGGCTGGGGGTGCTCAACTAGCCACCATTCCAACACTTGTTAGTTGCTGATATTCAGTACAACTCAAGCCAAGCATTAATATGACTACTTAAGAAGGAAGCTCAATGCTCTGTAAGACAATATGGATCAGAGGAAAATTCTGTACTACAAATCTTTAGTTCTACACATCCCATTCTTCCTTCTAGCCTTTCTAAAGAGACAACAAACTCGTACTAGGATTCAAACCATTTTCTATTTATTGAGTGCCTACTATCTGTCAAGCAAGGAGATGAGTGACAGAAATAGATGACTCTGTCCCTGTCTATTTGAATGAAATGCAAAGAAATAAGATGACGATGTAGCAGAGTATGGTATAAACTTAGCAACACAATGGTCAGCAGCAGGAGTCTCTGACTTTGCGCAAGCCAGGTCACCTGGAATCTGGGCTCCTGGCCTCACCCTAGACCTGGTTATCTACATTGATCAAGTGCCCCAGATGATTTGTATACCTTGGGCTACCTGGGCACCATTACTAGAGACGCATCTGAGAAAAAATGCCAAGCTCAGGTGAGAAGATTCTAGGCAGAAAGATAAGAGACAAAGGCCCAGTGATGGGCTGAGTTGGGATTCTGAACATTAAAGTATGGCGAGGTCTCCATGTGGAGGGCTGAAGAACAGGCAGCCTGGGCTCTGGCTACAAGGAGGAAAGGATTCCCGGGAGGGCTCAAACATTGGCTTCTTTGGTTAGATAATGGCAAACTCACACAGTTTCTCTGTGTGGGTTTTACTGTCTATGTAGTGGGGGATAATATCAGTAGTTTCTCTATAAGGAGACTGCTGGGGAGATTAAAATTACAATGGTGCTTGACATAGTTAAGTGCTCAAATAAGTAGCTGCTATCATCTGCTTGTGCGTGAGATTGTAGAGATACAGATCTGTGGTCAAACCCATTGCAAGAAGATACAACGTGGGTAAGGAAACTGGTAGGAAGGTATCCATATCAAAGGATGAGAAATGCCTAAACCGAGTGGCAAGGATCAGTAAAGAGGGATGGAGAGCTCATGCAAAGGTGGCCCCTGAAGAACTGGGCAGCTAATTGAATGCTAAAAGCATGTAGGTTTGGAGGAGGAAGAAAGTGGTAGACCATGTCACTTGTAAGTCTCAGTCTTCTTGAAAAATATCATTTCGCAGGGGCACCTTGGATCTTTTGCCCTATGTCCCTCGTGGTGTATATATGTATAAACGCATCTGGAAGGATCTTAGATGCCTCAACATTTTTCAGTAGTATACAAAATCAAGAAGAAAAAGTAGTAAGTATTCACTGAGTAATTAGCCAGACAATTCATCTGTACACAAAAGATTACAGCTGTTTGGGAAAACGGATGGTGATGTTGAGACAGGAGACACACAAGCAAATTATAGGGATTCTAACAGGTGACAGGACTCCACACCCAGCACTAATACAGGATTTTTAGTAAAACCTCCTCTGGGCTGGGTAAGCTTCAGTGTGTCAGGGAGTGAAAATCAGTTTGATCTGTGCATACTGTTCTGATGGGGGGGGCACACGTAAACTTCTCTCAGGCTGCCTTCCAAGGTCCTGAGCACATGCCTTTCACAGGGAAGAGAGGCAGTTCCTTCAGGTGTGGTCTGAACACCCTCAGGAGGTAGGTTTTCCTAGCCTCCTTCTGACATCCAAGCCACCTGGAAGGGTATCTGACAGTGGGCAGGCAAGGCATTCTAAATGTGACCCAATGTCAGCACTTGGCTGGCACCTTCATCTCCCTGCCTTGGTCCCTGCAAATATGTAGAACTCAGCAAAAAGTATTTATTTTGACAAAAAGGGGGGGGAGTAAATAACAGGAGCTAAAGAATGCAGAACACTTCAGCGTGTCAAATGGAGTTGGTCAGGCATGACTGTTTTAGTGTCATGTCAGGACTGGCTGTACTGGCTTGGCATGGCTGAAAAGTGGAGCAACAGGGCAAACCTAGAAGGAAAGTCTTGCTTTCCCTGAGAACTGACCTTGTCTCAATGAGATCTCTGAGTATGATTTGCATCTCTTGAATCTCATTACAGTCAGTTGAGGTCAGTGAAGGCCTGCAGTCCCTCTGTCAGCAATGACCAGAACAGAGGCCCCAAATTTTTCATCATGGGATCCATATTGAGAATGAAAGAGACAGTTAAAAACTCTTCTCTTTGGGCTGGAAGGTTAGCTCAGTGGTTCCGGTGCCTGCCTTGCAAGCATAAGGTCCTGAGTTTGATCCCCGGTAACAACATACAATGCTGGGCGTGGAGACTCATGCCCACCAGCAATCAATACCACATACCACAGTGCTGGGTGTGGTGGCACACGACTGTCATCCCAGCACTCGGGAGGCGGAGGCAGGAGGATTGCTGACTTTGAGGCTTGCCTGGGCTACATAGTGAGCTCAGAGCCAGCCTGAACTACAAAGCGAGACCCTGTCTCAAAAAAAAAAAAATCCTGTATTGCTAAATGATAATTTGTTTATTGAAGATTTCCTCATTCTTTATCCATTTTTACTGTTACTGCCAGAGGAATGTAAATTACTGAGATCTTCAATAAACAACACTTACAAAATACTTTCAAGTAGGGAAAAACACCTAGAAAGTGTGAAAAGGGGTAAAACTAAGGAACATATGCAATAATACTGAATCTAAAGTTTTTTTTTTTTTTTTTTGGGACAGGGTCTCACTTTGTAGTTCAGGCTGGCCCTGAGCTCACTATGTGGCCCTGGCAAGCCTTGAACCCAGTAATCCTCCTGCCTCTGCCTCCTGAGTGCTGGGATTACAGGTGTGAGCCACCACGCCCAGCACTGTGGTATGTGGTATTGATTGCTGGTGGGCGTGGTGACTCACTCAGCATTGTATGTGTTTACCAGGGATCAAACCCAGAACCTTGCGCTTGCAAGGCAGGTGCCGGAACCACTGAGCTAAATCTCCGGCCCCCTGAATCTAAAGTTTTAGTCTAAGAATTTGTGTAAGATTTTAAAAAATGTGATATTCTAAAGAGAACTATACAAAGTTTTACTCTTCTACTGAAAAGACAAATTATTACAAGCTTTCTGGAAAGTAATATGGCAGAAGTATAATCTTGTTGAGCATTCAACAAGATGAAGCCCTTTAATTCACCAAATCTATTCCCAAGAATACCAAAGAAATAATTATAGCAATAGATGAGTATTTATCTGTTAAAATGAACATTACAGTATCAAATACAAAACAAAAAATAGAAATAACCTTCTAGGACAGTAGGGAAGTGATTAAATTATGGTATAATTATATGATAGAGATTATAAAATGTTATCATCATATTTCCTTTTTTTTTTAAGATTTTTTAATAGTCTTGCTTTGTAGTTCAGGCTGGTCCTGAACTCACTATGTAGCCCAGGCCAACCTTGAATTCACAGCAATCCTCCTGCCTCTGCATCTTGAGTGCTGGGATTACAGGTGTGAGCCACCATGTCTGTCATTGTGATACGTGGTATGAGGTATCAAACTTGGGACCTTGCGTTTCCCAGGCAGACACTAAAACCACTGAGCTAAATCCCCAGCCCTAACATCATATTTTCAAAGAATACTTTAAAATGAGAGGGAAATTACAGTATAATATTAAGGAATAAGCAGAATCTAAAAATACTATCAGCCTTTTCTCTCCATATGTATGTGTATATATATGTAATCAAGTAAAATAAAACTGAAGTGTTAATACATAGTCATTCTCCCTGGATGATAAGCTTATGAATTACATTTATTTCTCCTTTATGGTTTTTTTTTTCCTAAATTTCCTACTTTAAGCAGGTACTAATTTTATGAGTACAAAAAAATGTCACAGCAATGCCAAAAACATTTACACATGTCTAACTACAATCTAATTGGTGAAGCAGCACTGACCCTGTAATTTCCCTCCTGGTCAAAACCTCAGTAACAAACCTACCACTCTTTAATTTTCTGTCCAAGAACCTTTCAAGAATTCAGTCCTGAAAGAAGTAAGACAAAGGGAACAATCCTGATACTTTAGTCTACTTGTCCTTCAGAGAGCCTGGAGGGAGACGGAGTCACTATACCCGCTCATTGGTTCCCCTCATGGTGAGAAGTCAAACTAAGTACAACTTTGTTTAAAAAACATCCAAAGACATCCATAACTGTTTAATTATATTATAAATTTCTTCTCAAGGGTGGCTTTGTCTATGCACACGTGCTAAAATCAAGGATGGGAGTTATTGTCATCCTTAAGACCAGTTCCTTGACTAACTTCACTTGTGTCCTTGTGATCTAGAAGAAATTAACACTGGGCAGATACAGAACACTGAACTTGACACCAAATCGAGGTCCACACTGAGCTTTGTTATACCAGACAAGGGCACGTTCCGAAGGGCAGAACCACAAGAGGACCCAGCCTTACTCTCTAAACAGAGAGAAAGACACTTTTAATTAGTCCTGGAAGAATCATTCCTCCCTGGAGCACAGTTTGCTTTTACTTGTATTCAGTGACTGTTGTCCTTATGCAAAGAGGAAAAGTGGACATAGAAATGGGTACAGGAAGAGGGGAGACATGTGAAGACACAGGGAGGAGATGGCTCTGTGACTGCGTGATGCATCTATAACCAAGCATTGCCAGCAGGGAGAGAGGGCAATGGGAGAGGTGTGGGAGGGAAGACAGAGGGAAGAGAGGAGGAGGAGAAAAGAGGGAGAGAACGGGGGAAAGGGGAGAAGAGAAAGACAGAAAGACTGCTAATACCGCCACTTCAGACTGTTGACTTCCAAGAGTATCAGACAGTAAATTTCTGCTGTTAGCCACTGAGCTCCTGGTGCTTGGTTACAGTAACCTTAGCAAACTAGCAACCTACTAAAGCCAGCCTTTCCTGCAGATCCTTGGGGCCAAACACGTCAAAGAATGTTTTTTCTTCTCATTTTAGGACAATGGCTCAGTGATCTCCACCCCCTCCCATCGTTACATAACATCTCCAGCAGGGGCTGGAGCATGAACCACACTCACTCAGACGTTAGTATCAGTGCATCAGTGCAGCGGCATGCGTGAAGAGCTGAACTCAAATGCTATATATAGAGAGCCCATAAAAACTTTCAAAGTGTGTTCACATCAGGTTCTGCTCTCAAACACATTTCCTGCAAACTCACACAAATGTTTGTAGTTTCTAGGTCTTCTCTGGCCTTTGGAACTGCAGGGAAAAGATTATGGACCTACACAAAGTTGCCCAACTTTAATGTGCTCCCAATGCCATGCCACCAATCACTCTTGGCTTGTAAGAGAAAATGCCTGTAAAACCTCAGGGAGACAGAAGGACAAAAACGTTCCTTTAATGCTCAGAAAAATAACTTGCAAAGTAATTTAGAAGTTCTATGTTTAAGTCTGTAATCACGCAAACAAACTATTAGACACTGCTTTCCTGTTATACTGAGTCCTACACTATACCATTGCTTCTTAAAATGGAATTTAAAGAGAGGGGGTAAACCACTGTTCTGCTGGTGTCATAATCAACAGAGAGAGAAAGCTGGATTATGATAAATCCTGTTACCCAAGGCTAGTGCAATACGCATCATAGGGCGTGTGTTTCCCCAACTAGACAGATGAATATACAGTAGGCACTCACATTTGGAATACATAAACCATGTACTACACCAAGAAGTTTCGAGAAGAAATGAAACCTCTTCACATTAAAAATCTTGTTTGACCCACCTCCACCATGAAGGACAGACCCTCTTACCCTATCTCCAAAGTGTGACAAAACTGGAGATTTTCCTGGGTCTGAATGATCAAAAACAGGAGAGATCTGGTTTTCTTTTCTTCCAAATTTAGCTTTTTTTTTTTTTTTTTTTTTTTTTTTGAGACAGGGTCTGGCTTTGTAGTTCAGGTTGGACCTGAGCTCACTATGGAGCCCAGACAAGACGCAAACTCAGCAATCCTTCTGCCTCTGCCTCTTGAGTGCTGGGATTACAGGTGTGAGCTACCACGTCTGGCATTGTGGTATGTGGTTACCAGGGATTGCACCAGGGATCTTGCAATTGCCAGGCAGGTGCTGGAACCTCTGAGCTAAATCTCTGGCCCAAATTTAGCATTTTTAAATTAGTCCCAGTTTGCAGTACATAATGACTGCCTTTATCATGTACATGCAGGTAACACATTTTAAATCTTTTCTCGTCCCCTCCCCTCCTATCATGCCTGATCCTTCCTACTGTTATTTGTAGAAGCTTTATTTCCATTTTTTTCTTTCATTTCTTTTCCCTTTCCTCCTCCCTCCATCTTTTGTTCCCCTTCCTATTTGAAAAAAAATCTCCAATTTATTATCTTTCTTATTTCTTGTATAAGAGAAACCATGTAACATTTACACTGTGCTGATTTATTTCAGTTAACATTTTGGTCCTGAGGTACATCCATTTATCTATAAATGTCTCTGCCTTGTTTATGGCAGAGTAATATTCTACTGTGTACAAATACTTATTTCCTTATTCATCCAGTTGTTGACAGGCATATAAATTGTTTCCAAGATGTAGCTATTGTATATTGTGCTGCTATAAACATTGACATAGATGTATCATTGTAATTTGATGACTAGCTTTTTTGGGGGGAGATATCTAGAAGGAGAATGGTCAAATCCAATTTGTATTCTCATTTTTCTGAGGAATCTCAATACTGATCTCCATAGTGGTTGTATTTGTTTATATTCCCAACAGCAAGGTGAAAAGGTTCTTTTCCCTGCAGCCTTGCCAGCATTTTGTCATTATCACACTTTTTGTTGATAGTTATTCTTT
>PVIC010041471.1:0-16217 GCA_004025085.1 Thryonomys swinderianus
TTTTGGAGACAGGGTCTCGCTTTGTAGTTCAGGCTGGCCCTGAGCTCACTATGGTGCCCAGGCAAGCCGCCGCGAACTCAGCAATCCTCCTGTCTCTGCCTCCCGAGAGCTGGGATTACAGGCGTGAGCCACCACGCCCAGCATTATATGTGGTAACCGGGGATCGAACTCAGGTCCTTGCGCTTGCAAGGCAGGCGCCAGAACCACTGAGCTAACCCTCCGGCCCAGATTTTGTAATTTTTTTTGAGACAGGGTCTTGCTTTGTAGTCCAGGCTGGCCCTGAGCTCACTATGGAGCCCAGGCAAACCAGGAACTCCCAAGTGCTGGGATTATTGGCGTGAGCCACCATGCCCAGCACTGTGGTATGTGGCATTGATTGCTGGTGGGCGTGAGTCTCCACGCCCAGCATTGTATGTTGGTTACCGGGATCGAACTCAGGGCCTTGTGCTTGCGAGGCAGGCGCTGGAACCACTGAGCTAAATCTCCGCCCTAGATTTTGTAATTTTAAATAGGCAAAATAGTTCTCTATAAACTATTGTTACACACAGTAAAAGTATAAAATATGAACCAAAAGGATATATATCAACTTCAGAATAGAAGCTACCTTGAGAGGACAGGCCAGGAAAGTCAGGAAAAGATACAAAGCAGGCTTCAAACACAACTGTATCTTAAGCTCAGTATCAACTCAGGACTGACAATAGCAGCAGTATGGTAGACAGTATCCCAGAGTGTTGATTCAAAACAAGCTGTAAGCAGACTTTTCATAGAGGACAAATCTATCTAAAATCTATATAAAATAGGTACATGTCAACTATAAGGATACATGCTTGAATCTTGAGCTTTGGCCAAAAAAACTTTCCTATTCCACATCTGTATAAATGAAAATCCTATTCCAAGAGACTGAAGCTTCTTAACCCTATTCATTCTTCTTGCTCTTTATAAAGACACTGACATGTGGAAAAGCCAAAGCATTTCGTTAAGTACTGACTTCATCACCTACTTTTAAAGACTTTAGAACATCTGAATATACAGTGAAATTTCCAGAATTCTTCACTACATATGATGCAAGCTCATTTGAGTCCTATCAAAATCTAACATGAATGAGACTACGAACAGATAAATTCATAGCATAATACTTAGAGATACACTCATTTCAGAAATAAGTCAAAATACCTATAACAGCCTTTTTCCTCTCTGTCTCAGCTTCTTTCTCCACAACCTTTTGTTTCTGTGCAGCTATAAGAAGCTTAGTCTTCTCGGCCTCCCTGTGAAAAAAAAAAACATGAAAATTAGAACTGCCTCACCCTCCTCGGAGGATGATCCCAGGGTCTTGCATATGTTAGGCAAGCACTCTCCCACTGATCTCCACCCCAACCACAGAAATGATTCTCTTCTGTGCAGTAACAGATAGCAACTCTGACTTTATAGTGGTCAGAGAACTATTTTTCATTAGGGTAGATACACGAGGTATTATTTCACTTATAGTGAAACTGAGGTTGAAAGAATAAATGATTTGTTGAGTCACCAAGAGAAAACTTGAGTACATAAGCATTTTAGCCTGCAATCTGGCAGGAAGTACAGAGAGGCTTCCCTGCTTATCAGGCCTCCTGCTAGGTCATGTAGCATGGCAACTAATCAGAAAAAGGAACCACTGTCTGGGCAGATGGAGTCCCTCAGGCACATGGTCTAGTAAGCAGAATGAAGCTGGATTTCGGCTCCTGCCCTCCTCAGGCCAACGCCCAGGCGGAGTGGTTCTACTTGCTGTACAGAAGACATAACTAGGTGGTAGTTATTAGGCAGTAAATCAGAGGTGCACATAGGAAAACTTTTTCTAAGAATTTGAGCTCTGAATAATGGAAATGCTGGCCATCTACAAGTGCCTACAATTGCATGTCAACATGGCAGAAATGATATTAAAAAAGATTACTAGTTAGGTAAGAAGTTAGATTAGGTAATCTCAAGGTAGCTTTGAATTCTGGAATTCTAAAAATCTATGAAATTAAGAGATCCAGTATTATCTCAGATGTAATTCTGCCAGTTTTCCCTAGGTATTTTCCTTCATGTCACTCCCTTTCTCTCCTGCTAACATTGATCAAGACATGAAATGACATCTGAATACCATGTATGAGTCATTTTGAGGGCAGAAAACACAGTATTCAGGGTGCAGAGCTTACAGTAGAGTGGGTGCTTAGCATGCATGGGCCTCTGGGTTCAATCCCTGGCACCTAAAGGAAGGAAGGGAAGGAGGGAGAAAACCCCATATTCATCTTTCCATCAACAAAAGTAATCATACTTAAAGTTTAAGACATCCTGCACCTACAATAAACACTGTTTCTCTATAAGTGACTCAGCCTCGTAATTTACCCACTCTGGTTCTCTATGTTTTATAGTCTTAAAACACAGGAATTTTTCTTCTACAGTGAACAAAAGAAAACAAAGCTCTGCATTATAGAAGAAACAGACTTGGGAACAAAAAGGACTCAAGTATATCATCCTATAAAGCAGTGTTATCATTTCTTGGACCCTCTGTATTTATGAATCTGTTGTATTCTTGGCTTTTGCAAAATTATTTTTTTCCTTCTCATATTCCCCCTACCATTTTCTTTTTAGTACCTAGCATTATGAGAATAATTTCATTTCAGATGCTTACAATCAATATTCCTCTAAAAGGGGACCTCTAAAACAAATTAATTTCATATCAATTTCAAAAGGAAATTTTGACAACTGTCTATTCTTACCATTACACTAAAGTAGCAAAATATGGGTATTCTCTTCATGTTAATAGCTACAACTCTTTCTCTCCTCTAGTCATGTTGAGTATACGTAATATTCAGGTATAGATTATGGCTCCTAATGCAGTGGGGTGAATCTATGCATACTGCAAAGGGCTGTTTGTACCACTGACAGCTCTGAAAGGCTCACCATGACTGTGCTAAGGTATTCAGCAAAGTTTTATAACAAACTGTTCTTCAGACACTGAAACTGCTCCTGAAATGATCAGACATAAAGAGAAAACTAGTAAGAGCAGAATGGGACTCAGAAATGAAGATAGAATCACTGAAATAGAAGTACAGTGGTGGCTCATGCCTATAATCCCAGCACTCAGGAGGCAGAGGCAGGAGGATTGCTGAGTTCCAGGCTTTCCTGGGCTACATAGTGAGCTTAGGGCCAGCCTGAACTACAAGGCGAGATCCTGTCTCAAAAAAAAAAAAAAACAATCAAATCTCACCAACCTTGAAGTATATTATCTCTCATTTTTCCTCTACACTTGTGTATTAATATGCAGACAGCTCTAAACAGAAATATTAGGGTTCCATGTATTTACTCACATTAACTCAAAATTTCTTCTTATGGCTTCTGGGATTTTAGGTTTTGTAACACGTACAGCCTAAACAAATAAAAAAAGGGTGATAAACCCTAAATATATTGAGAAATTAGTCTTCAAACTAAATCTTTTACAAAATGTTTCCCAAATCATACTAATGAAACAAGTACAATACAGCTCTCCTCCAAAATGTAAGTATCACACTAGTAAATCCACTTTTCATACTATCACACCAAGAATCAAAGATACGCTAATGCGTTTCCTTAAAAATGTCTGACTATGGGAGAACTACTATATTCTTGAGGAAATAAACTCAAGAACTACTATACTCTTGAGAAAAAGTTACCCTAAAACAAAAAACACAGGTCAGCATATGCAATTCGATACAGTGTCTAGTAAGCAAATTAATTTATCACTTCCTAAAACTGCACTCACTAATACCAGCTACAAATAGTCAAATGTCTGAAACATATTAAATAACAATTCAGAACTTGTATTCTTTCCTCCTGGAATTTAACAGTCTACCTGTCACTGTGGACATTCTTTATTAGACATTTCGTTTCTTTAGTCAGAGTGGGCTCTGACTGACAATTCAGGTTATCTACTTGGACGGTGTATTTTTTGAAGGCTGACTTTCCTAGCCCAAGGAATTGATCTCTTAAAAGCTTCTGATTTTACTAACTAAACATCGCATAATTCCCACCTACACTGCAAACACAAAAACTCTGCTGCTCTGATGATTTAATTTTCCAATAAAAACTGCCTAAACTTAAGAGATAAAACCTACAGAAGGGCACTAAAAGAAGGCAGTAAAAACTTTTAAGTGACATGGCATTTTCTATACTGAAATATAACACTAAAATCTACAGGTAATTTTTGAGGCTATAGTCAACTAATGGTAGGGATGGTGGAATACAAAGCTGGGGCATCCAAAGACTTCATCATAGGCTGAGGGCAAAGCATGCGATGCCTTAAGGACAATTCAGGGGAGACATTCACAAGATAAAAACTCTGAGCCAGGACTTGTGAGATGACAGGCGTCACTATGTGACTACCAGACACACGTGTGACTTCCACTGCAGAGCAATGTCTCTCTCGGAGGGAAGCACTATCTCCCTGCATTCCATTCAGAGGCTGCCTGGCTATGTTGCTGTCTTATAAAAGGTAGTAATAAATAACTCTGAAGACTCGTATTCTGCTTTATGAGGTGGAAGAACATACTGCATGGTGCTAATCTTTGGAAATGTAACATATTTTCAAACGTGTGAAAGTATAGACACTTGCTATAACTGATACCACAAATAAATTCCATCATAAGAGACTTAAGAGAAAGCA
Source organism: Thryonomys swinderianus (assembly GCA_004025085.1). Taxonomy (NCBI): domain Eukaryota; kingdom Metazoa; phylum Chordata; class Mammalia; order Rodentia; family Thryonomyidae; genus Thryonomys; species Thryonomys swinderianus. Next base: position 4,661 of record PVIC010041471.1, read on the forward strand.
AACATGTCCAAAAGCAGTGGCTGAGAGGGCATATATATATATACATATAATGAGTGGAAAGGGGGTGGGGTGTTGATATGGTGAAAACACTTGCTGAACCTATCCTGGCTGATAAGCATATATTTAGTTTCTCCATTAAATAACAGGAAAAAAATTGAGGATGGCTATTTTCACCACTTTGTCGGAGTGGTTTTCAAAAATAAAAGGCAGATAAGTGCCGGGCGTGGTGGTTCACGCCTGTAATCCCAGCACTCGGGAGGCAGAGACAGGAGGATTGCTGAGTTTGAGGCTTGCCTGGGCTACATAGTGAGCTCAGAGCCAGCCTAAACTACACAGCGAGACCCTGTCTCAAAAAAACAAACAAACAAAAACAAAAAAAAATAAAAGGCAAATATAAATGTAGGCAAAAGAAAAATTAAAATACTGAGTGCTACAAAAAATGCTCTTTTAACCAACAAATATTTTCAGTACCTCCTTTATGCCAACTACTGTTCTAGGCATTTGTAGATACAACAGTGAGAAGAGCAGGACCGCTCTCATGGGATAAAAAAATTTAAAAAGAGATAATATAAAAAAGCAAATCAGTGAAAGAAAATTTCAGGTAATTATGAATGGTATATGGATAATGAAAATAGGATTATTTGGGGAGTAGAAAATTATTAGGCTATACAGGGGAAAATCAAAACTTATTTTGGCATAACTATGTCACTCAAAAAAATCTACAGAAATTAACCCAAAAGTTATTAGTGATAGAAAATTCAACAAACCTGCAGATATATAATAAACTCATCAAGAATAAATTGCATTCTTTGATTTTATTTTGTACCACTAGGGATTGAACCCACGGATGCTCTACCATTGAGCTGCAGCTCCACCCCTTTTTACTCCCCCTCCCAGACCAGGTCTCACTTTTGTAGTTCAGGCTGGCCCTGAGTTCACTATGCAGCCCAGGCAAGTCTCAAACTCAGCAATCCTCCTGTCTCTGCCTCCCGAGTGCTGGGATGACAGGCGTGAGCTACCATGACCAGCATTATGGTGTGTGGTACTGGTCGCTGATGGGCATGAGCCACAACACCCGCTGTTGTTGTATATGGTTATTGGATTGAAATTTGGACCTTGAAGGCAGAGGCCACTGGAACCACTGAACTAAACCCCTGGCCCCTTTACTATTTATTTTTCAAAAGTTTGAGACAAAGCATTGCTAAACTGCCCAGCCTGGCCTTGAATTTGTGTTTCTTCTTTCATAGCTTTCAGTGTAGCTAGCGTTATTAGCCACCACACCCAGCTCTGAAATGTTTTTACTTTTTTTTAAAAGAAAGACTACTGAATAGTATTAAAACTCTTTACAACCATGAGTAGTAATTTAATTTAGATATGAATTTTTTCCCCTAACTCAGAAATTCTGAAAGAAACAAAAAGAGTATGATCAAGGAAAGTCACAAGCTATATTCCTGTTTTATTATTTAACTGCCAATTTAGATACCTGATATAACCCAAATAGCAATAATGAAAATTCATCTAGCAGATATATCAAAGGCTGTTACTTTTGAAAAGATGATGTATTTTACTAGGTTGAAAAACAGCATAAGAAGTTGAATTATTACAACTATAAGGTAATCTGTTAAAAAACAGGAAGGCTGAAAAAATAGACCTGAAGTTGTAAAGCTGCATTCTAACTAACAGAAAGTATTTTAAATGAAACAAAAACAACCAAAACAACAGAGACCTTCTCCAAACATTAAGAATGCATTACAATTATCTGCAGTTATATGATGCTCTACATAGAAGATCCAAAGAACTCTACCAAAAAACTCTTAGAATAATCAACTTCAGCAATACAGCAGAAACAAGTTCAATATGTAAAATCATTAGCAATTGTGAACACCAATAGTGAACTCTATGAGAAGGAAATTATGAAAATAATACCATTCACAATAACTTCAAGCATAATGAAATACCCAAGAATTAACATAAGTGAGGAAGCAAAAGATCTCTATAAAGAAAACTACAATACTTTAAGGAGACTGAAAGGGACATCAGAAAAATGCAAGGATGTCCCCTATTCCTAGACAGGCAGAACCAGTACTGTCAAAATGGCCGTACTCCCAGAATTGTTATTCTGATTTAATATAGTCCCAATTAAAATACAACAGCATACTTCTCAGAACTATAGAAAAGTCCTAAAATTCATATGGAACTATAAGAGAACCAGAATAGCAAAAGCAATTTTGGCCAACAAAGGCCAAACAGGAGACCTTGTAATACCTGACAACAAGCTATATTACAAATCAATAATGATAACAGGGGGCCGGAGGGTTAGCTCAGTAGTTCCAGAGCCTGCCTCACTAGTGTAAGGTCCTGAGTTCAACCTGGCAACCACATACAATGCTGGGCGTGGTGACTCACGCCCACCAGCCATCAATACCACAAACCACTGTGCCAGGCGTGGTGGTTCACGCCTGTCATCCCAGCACTCAGGAGGCAGAAGCAGGAGGATTGCTGAGTTCCAGGCTTGCCTGGGCTGCATAGTGAGCTCAGGGCCAGTCTGAACTACAAAGCGAGACCCTGTCTCCAAAAAAAAAAAAAAAAAAAAAAGTGATAACAGGGGACTGGAACAAAAAAGATACACAGATCAGTGGAACAGAATAGAGGATAAAGAAACATCCCCAGACAATTCAACTATTTGATCTTTTGCCAAAGGTGAAAGAAGCATATATAGATGAAACGAAAGCCTGTTTGGCAAGTGGAATGAGAAAACTGATTATCTGCAGAAAACTGAAACTGGACCCTTATCTCTCATCATGAAAACATAGGCGTAGAAAAGAAAAAAATGACAGCAAAAATCAACAAGGATTATTTCATGATTAAAAACTTCAATACAGCAGAGAATTAATTAGTAGACTGAAGAGAGAACCTACAGAAAAGAAAAAGGTTTTGCCAGCTACTCCCTGGACAGAAGACTAATATTTAGAATATATGAAGAACTCAAAAAAAACTACACCACCTAAAATGAAAGTAATAGGCAAGAGAAATGAACAGACACTTTACAGAGGAAGAAATACAAATTGTCAATAAATATATGACAGAGAGATGTAAACTAAAACAATGCTTAGATTTCATCTTACTTCACAAAGAATGGCAATTTTTTTTTTTTTTTGAGACAGGGTCTAGCTTTTGTAGTTCAGGCTGGCCCTGAGCTCACTATGTAGCCCAGGCAAGCCTCGAACTCAGCAATCCTCCTGCCTCTGCCTCCCGAGTGCTGGGATTACAGGCATGAGCCACCACGCCCGGCACAGTGGTATGTGGTATTGATTGCTGGTGGGCGTGGTTCTCCATGCCCAGCATTGTATGTGGTTTCCAGGGATCGAACTCAGGACTTTGTGCTTGCAAGGCAGGCACTGGAACCACTGAGCTAACCCTCCAGCCCAAGAATGGCAATTATTAAGAAATCAAACAATAACAAATGCTGGCATGGCTGTGGTTAAAAAAAAAAGTACCCTCCTTCATTGTTGGTGGGAACATAAACTAGTATAACCACTGTGAAAGTCAGTACGGAGATTTCTCAAAGAACTGGAATTAGAAATTTCATATGATCCAGCTATCCCTCTTCTAAGAGATCACACTCTACCAATACATGCATACTAATGTTTATAGTAGTATAATTCATAATAGTTAAATCCTGGAAACAGCCTGTATCCCTAAATGTGGTATCTGCATATAATGGAATACTATTTGACTATAAAGAACATCAAATTTGAGGCATCTGTAGGGAAATGGATGCACCTGGAAAATGTAATGCTGACTGAAATAAACCAGACCCTTAAGTAAGCTTAAATATTATGAAATATCTCATCTAAAATGAGGCAAAGTACAAGGAGAGTAATAAAGAACAGATAAACAAGGTTACAAGGAGATGGATCTCCTGCAGTGGGTAAGTGGTTCAAAGGAACAAGGACAAGGGATGAGGAGGATAAATAAGTAGAACACCGTGTATAGGAACCTAATAACCTCAATAAATGTAAATGTTACACACCGTAACATGAGCTGAGATTAATAATAACAAAGTCAGGATGGGGAATGAGGAAGAAGAGGGAGAGGAAAGGAAGAGGATTCAAAAAGAAATAAGCTGTAGTATGCACGTGTACTGACACCCCATGATTTAAACTGCATGTATTACAAACATGTACAGTACTAATAAAGTTTGAGAAAAGAATGTACTACAAAGTTACATGTTTTCATTCAATAACTGTATTTTTTTAAAGTTTGAAAGTTTCATCTCGATGCTATGCAGAAAATGAAATAGGCAAGGATAAAAGTGAAAGCAGGAAGTACTGGTATAGGCAATAATTAGTGTAGAATACCATATGAACATTCTCCAAAAGTTTTAAGAAAGAGCTTGCTTCTGCTAACTATTTGGGTACAAGCACACAAGGAAGTGAATAGAACTATAGCTAACCAACACTGCTGATGAGAGAGGCTAAGCTTATAAAATTTTTCTAGAAGGCCACTTAGCAGTATATATCTAAAAAAGCCCCAAACAGGGAATATATTTTGACTCATCCGTCCGACTCTTAAGAATTTATGCTAAAGAAGGCTTTTAAAAGATGTAAATACACAGTCACTGCCAAATGTACATAACAGTAAAAAATTAGAAACCATAAAAATTCACTAAATATAAGCACTAAGACTGATGATATAGTAAATCTTTATTTTTGAATTGGAAAGATCTACATACATATATACCGTTAATGAAGAAAACAGGTATGGTGAAATTCCATTTTAGTTTAGCAGGTATTTCATTTTGTTTGGCAGGTACATATAAACACTTCTCTATTTTTAAGAAGAGTCTGCAAAGATGCATTATCTCTGCATACTGAAATTACTGGTGCATTTCATTTTGCTCATTTTCTCAAAACCCAGCTTTTTCCTACAACATTTATGATTGTGCAAACAAAAATTTGCAGAATATACACAGAGCTACTATAAATCAGTTAAAAAAACTCCAAGAGAAAAACAGAAAAAGAGTATAAATGACCAATGAAAATATCAAAGATAATCAAATACATTAAATGCAAATCAAAGAAAGAGATAACTGCACACTTATTCACAAGGCAAAATCCAGAATGTCTGATTGTTTCTAACACTGATGAGGTCATACAGAAACAGATGTTAGGATTCCTGCTGAGAAGAACATGGATTTGTACAGTCACTTTGAAAGTCAATTTGTACAAATAAGGATTTGTCATAAATATTCACTACAGTGGTTTGTTAATATAAAAAAACAGGACAGAGAAATGGCCAGGTAATATGAGGCAAGGAATTCAAGGCAGCTGTTAACAAGGAATGAGCTATATCTCCAAGTAACAACCTGGGGAAAAAATCCAAGGATCTCTGACATTCCCAATTATGCTATCTTTAAAATTATACACCCACCTCAGCCATACCTAACTGGGCAACCAAGAGGCTTTCAAAAGTTACTTTTGGAAATTTCAGATCACCCCTTAACTTTGGTGGCTTACCCTCAAGCACCTAAGATAACAGACTAGCAGGAACAGGCCACAGAGAAAACCCAGTCTATCTTTCCGGTCTCACTCACGAGAAGCATACACACACTCTTAGTATCAGTGCCCTCGAGGAAAAAGAATGGAGGAACTTAGGATACCTAACAGAACCTGAACTGCAGTAATGCTCATACCCATCAACTCATCTCTTAGGGTTTCTGAAAAAGGATGCTGGAGAAGCCATGCTATCACTTTTTTTCTTTTGAGACTGGGTCTTGCCTTGTGGTTCAGGTTGGCCCTGAGCTCATTATATAGCCTCCAACTAAGCAATCCTGCCTCTGCCTCCTGAGTGCTGGGATTACAGGTGTAAGCCACCACACCCCACACTGTGGCATGTGCTACTGATGGCTGGTGGGAGTGAGTCACCACGCCCGGTACTGTTGTATGTGATTATGGGGATTGAACTCAGGACCTTGTGCTTGCTAGGCAGGCGCCAGAACCACTGAGCTAAATCTCCAGCCCCATGCTACCACTTTTAAGGTAACTCAGATCTAGAGCAAAGGCTTTCAAATGTTAAGACTGACCACAGACATAGTTAATAAACACATTCTGTAATGGCATTCAGTATAAATACCTTTTCCCACAGTCTTAGGTAGAACGAAAATTTCACATAATTCTTAAAACTTACTATATATGTTTATTTTCCTATTCTAGTCTAGGAGACCACTAAAATTTGATTTCAGTTTATAAGCTGAAAACACAACAATCCTGAAAAGTGGGATATAATCTGTTACCATTCTCTGATTCTCTTGCCCTTACCACCACTAAAATTTGATATTTTGCCTTACTCAGTTTATCCCCCTCACATGAAACACATTTCTCGCTTCTTTCCTCCATATAAATCCAATTAAAGATCCACCTAAAATCCTAACTCAACCACAGTTCTAGGAACACTCTTGAGAGGTCTGCCCTCATACAGCAATACTTGTCCAATGAATTCACCTGTCAATTAATATTCTTGACATCTATATTGACTAGAATTACTTCTTCATAATCTTAGAGCAAGGCTTACTCTTACACAGATTAATAACCATTACTATATTTATGAATGCCTTGCACAGTGCAGAAATACGAATTTTGTTTCCCTGTTAAAAGCCTTACTTGATCAACTCCCTGTAAGAATTCCCAAGAACGCTAATCCTGGTAAGCAAGCTATCCGAGTATGTTTTTCATTTTGGCAGAGACCTAAAGTCAAACTGAGAAAAGTATTATACACATCACCACGTTACTTTACTTAAATGCCTGCTGAATAAACAACCAGATGGAAGGGGGAGAAATTCCAAGCCCTCAGAGCGCCCAGAGAACTTGCCTAGGAAAGGGCTTACCTGGATAGTGAGACCTGGGGCCATGGCGTTTAAATCTTTCTGCAGCGCTTGTTTCAGGTTTTCATCTATTTGATCTGTTTTTGAAGCCAGTAACAATACATCTCATGATACTCAATTTTTTTACCTCATATTAATATCAAAACAAAACCAGTCAGTATGAGATCTGTAGTTTTCACAGTATTATTCTTTTAAAAGGATATACTCTCTCATATATAAGACACATATGAAGCAGTTTTTCTTTTGTGTGGGACAAAAGTATGAGAAATTATCTAACAGAAAGATGTCAAGCAGCTTTATTATTTATCCCCCAAAAGTTTATCTAATAAACTTACTAACAACTCTGGATAAAATCAGTTTACTCAATGAGAATCTGTATCTCTAGTATCTTAATTTGGGGTTCATAATATATATCCTGATTCTCATAAAAAAGCAAATTTTTATACCTAGTCTACTTTTACTCAAATCCAAAATAACTAAATTTCATTCCTGTCAATCTCTGCCTTACTATTATTTTGGATTTCAAAAGAAAGGAATTGTCTTGGAAGCATACACAAAATGAATAGTGAGGATACTACTATATTAGTTGGTCTTGTAACCTATGAATTTTTAATCCACCTCAATGGTACTTTCATCATTATTAAAATGACTCGACAAATCAAGACAAATTCGCTTCCTCATATGCCACTGCAGTGATTATCAATCATCAGAAAGGAATCAAGTGGATCTTGAAGTCATGAACCATTCCTATGCCTCCCTTTCATTCACTAAAAATTCCAGGAGGGAGAAGTAAGTGATCAATGACAACAATTCACGCCGTGGTCAGAACTTTATCACGGATGAAACTTGTGAAGAATAAAGTGAACAAAGCAGGCTTCAGACTGGTCCTCAGGAAAGGTAAACTCGCAGTTGCTTGGGACCTGGGAACTTGGATTTGGGGACTGTCCCCACCATCTCCACAACTGATCCTAGTGATTTACTGTGGCTGAACTGTTCACCAAGCAATGCAGTGATATGGAGCACCCGTCCGCCTATGGGGCTGGAGCTTGTACACACTAAACAGAGGGTATCTGCACAACTAGCCCCTAGAAAAACCCCAGCAACTCAGTTTCCAATGAGCTTCCCTGGTAGACAACAGTTCACGTGTACTGTTACAAGTTGTTACTGGGGAAATCAACCACACACGGTGTGACTCTCTGGTGAGAGGACTCTTGGGAGCCTGCTCTGGTTTCCTACTGACTTCATCATATCCCTTTGCCTTTTGCTGGTTTTGTTTTGTATACTTTGGCTATAATAAATTTTAACTGTGACTACAACTATATGCTAAGTCCTGTCAGGTCCTCTTAACAAATCTTGAACATGGGGCTCAATGCTGAGGAGCCCCGAACAGACTTCTAAATTTCTTCAAACTGTCTATTAAAGTAGCACTGAAGCTAATTACCAGAAAGTTATCACAGCAAAACCATCTCTACTAAGATGTCTAAGAAACTGTAACTTACAATAAAAAGAATTTTAAATTATTCCATTATAAATTCATAAGAAACATTTGAATAGCACAAAGTTTAATATTAGTATAGCATCCATAAATAAGCCAAAGAAGATTTCTACTCTGAAATTGACATATTTAAAACAAAATAAGAGACTTACCAAACAATTCAATGTAAACTTCTTGAAGGGTGTGGGCACTGCAAAACTGGTTCAGCTCGTGATGGATTTTATTGAAGATTAAGGTCTTGTCATAATCTGCAGTATAGTTCTTTACAATATCAAACACTGGAAGAGAGGCACATGCCATATTTGTTTTACCCAAAATGACCCAAATATTTTTGAATTCAGCTCAGCTAAGAGTGGTGTGTTACACGAGTAAAAGTGTCAACAAAATACTGCAAATATAAAACACAACTCACAGATCTTGATGAGTCCTGTGGGCTCAATTTTTCAGATATTCCTGCATTCACAATACTCATGTGCAAATTTCAAATTCCAATGAGGGAAATATGCCTCATTTTGGAGTTAATAAAGAACTGTCACAGTTTTCAAGTCAGGGCATGACAGACAGTCCAGTCTGTCCTCTGACAACAAAGTGAAAGTGAACTAGGACGCACTGAGGGCAGAGGTGGGGTAATGCTAAGGCGATCCCTGCAGGATGGAACCTCAGCCCCGAGGTAGAGACTGAATTAACTTAAGAAAGTGAGAGTGAAAGAAGGAAGCTGTAGCAAAAGATCATTTCTTAATAAAAAGGGAGTTTTAGTGCTCACTTCGGCAGCACATATACTAAAATAAAAAGGGAGTTTTAAAGGCTGTAAGATATCAGGCTAGAAGGGAAAGGACCTAACACATACTGGACTAGACTTTATGTCAAGCAGTTTACATACATTAGTGCTCTTCCTCAGCAAAACATCTCTGAATTTTTCATACTATGAAATGTAGAACCAGAAATTTTCAGAAATGTCCTAAAAGGTATATACCAGAACATTTCAGGACTACAAAACTTAACTAAAGCTACAGTAGGACTCAAACTACTAAAACACGCTGTTTCCTGTGTTTTTCCTTTAGACACTGTATGATATACTCCACTGCTCTTGTTATTTGGACATTATATAGATGCAACTTGGTTCCAGATCACCCCTGGTGGATAGGCCATCAATAATAATTGCTGGGGCTAGAGATTTAGCTCAGTGGTTCCAGCGCCTGCCTCACAAACGCATGGTCCTGAGTTTGATCCCCGGTAACCACAAACAATGCTGGGCATGGTGACTCACGCCCACCAGCCATCAATACCACACCACACAATGCTGGGCCCCGTGGCTCACGCCTGTCATCCCAGCACTCGGGAGGCAGCGACAGGAGGATTGCTGAGTTTGAGGCTTGCCTGGGCTACATAGTGAGCTCAGGGCCAGCCTGAACTACAAAGTGAGGCCCTGTCTCAAAAAAAAAAAAAAAATTACTAAATGAATCATTTAGCTTGATTGTTTTCAATGAATTAGTAACTAACAGTGTTCCTCTTTTTCTCTGGCCAAAGAAAATCAATCTTTTCACTTTTTCCATTTTCAGTCATATTCCACTCCCATCATTTGCAAACAGGGAAAGGATAGTCATTCCCTTGTACCTGTGGGAGATTGGTTTTAACACTCCAAGAGGATAGCGAGATCCACAGATGCTTAAATCTTCTATACAAAATGGTATATAAACTATACACATTCTCTTATATACTTTATTTTATTTTATTTTTTAGACAGGGTCTCGCTTTGTAGTTCAGGCTGGCTCTGAGCTCACCATGCAGCCCAGGCAAGCCTCGAACTCAGCAATCCTCCTGTCTCTGCCTCCCGAGTGCTGGGATTACAGGTGTGAGCCACCACGCCCGGCCATCTTATATACTTTAAATTAACTCTAGATGACTTGTAATACTTAGTACAATATAAATACTATGTAAATTATTATTACACTATCTTGTCTATAGAATAACTTCCAGGCAAAAAGTCTGTATATATTTACTTACAAATGTAATCTTTTTTCCTGAATATTTTTCATCTGTGGTTGAATCTGCAGATGTGGTGCCCATGGACACTGAGGTCCAAATTCAGGAGAAAAGAGATATGGAAACTACCTAAACTCTTTAAAAAAAATCCCCAAAGATTCAAATCCAGTTGACAGTAACATATACTGCTCTCTCCTCTGAAATCTTTCACTACTTGTGCCTTATCCTGGTAATGTGAAATCTGGCATGACCTTACATTCCAATATATCTCTTTTTTGTAGTATGCATCATATTTTCTCAAGTAAAATAAAAACTCCTTAAAGACTGTAACTTTACTATTACCATGCCCAGCAAGGTGGTAGGTGGTTACCAGGAATCAAACTTGGAACCTTGTGTTCGCCAGGCTTGCCTAACACACTGTCCCCTACACACTGCCAGGAAAAGATAAAACATGGCTTATCTTCTTCAGAAGTTGCATTCTGAGTTTCTGAATTAAACATTAACCTTGTAACTCTGTGGGTTTTTATTTTTTACTAAGGAAATACTTTCTTCACACTGAGGACTTTACTCTTAAAGTTACAGCAAACCTCAACTAAGAAAGATTTTTCTGATAAGAACAGATACTATACTTGATCTTAGCCAAAAGGCCGAGAAGCGATAGGAAAGATTTTTCTATGGTGACAAATTAGTGCGACCCAAGGAAATTACCAGTTATAGATTTTTAGCATGAAAAGGAATTACTTCTTACCATGGCTGGATAAAATGCTACTTTCTCACTACAGAAATAATCAATGACTACCACACGCTTAGAAACACTAAGCTCAGAGAAAACTCATAGAATTGCAGAAAATCAATTCTCTCTAGAACTTGTGCTCTATTTCTAATTCCATTCCCTAGAAATAAAAAATGTCCCAATGGGGGCCGGAGATTTGGCTCAGTGGTTCTGGCACCTGCCTTGCAAGCGCAATGGTCCTGAGTTCCATCCTGGTAACCACATACAATGCTGGGCGTGGTGACTCATGCCCACCAGCAATCAATACCACATAACACAGTGCTGGGTGTGGTGGCTCACACCTGTAATCCCAGCCCTTGGGAGGCAGAGACAGGAGGATTGCTGAGTTCCAGGCTTGCCTGAGCTACATAGTGAGCTCAGGGCCAGCCTGAACTACAAAGCGAGACCCTGTCTCAAAAAAAAA
>PVIC010041472.1:0-16190 GCA_004025085.1 Thryonomys swinderianus
TTTTTTTTTTTTATAAAATGGAGTACTATTCTGCCATAAAGAATGATAAGATTGATTCATTTATGTGCAAATGGATGCAGCTGGAGGACACGCTAAGGAGTGAAATCAATAGAGCACAGATTGGCAAATACCGGATCTCCTCATTTATATGAGCACCGGTAGATACAGATGAGCTCTAGTAGTATGACAATCTTTTTAGAATGGGAAATTTCCATAGGAAATTTGGTGTAATGATGTAATGAGGGGAAGGAATAAATATGACTCTGAAAGAAAATGTATATAGGCGGTGGGGAGGTGTGGGGGGGATATGGGTAAAAATGAGAATTGACTGCATCATATATTGGTACAAATTCCCCAATGTTATGTGTTATTGTGAGATGTATGCAAATTGTACCAATAAAGAATGCAATTTAAAAAATTTGCTGAGAAAGTCAATCATTCTCACCACAATAAAATTAAAATGATTGAATGGTTGTAGATGTTAAAAACAATTGGAAACAAACTTGAATAATCACTTCTTTAAAGCAGATATACAAATTGCTGGCAAACATATGTTAAGATATTCCGTACTACTTATTAAAGAGATACTTACTAAAACCCAGACCTCAACAAATTCTCTTTCTTTGCACTTTAATGAGTGAAATGAAATGACCACACAGTGAAGAAAAGATGAAAGAGGTACAAAATATTCCAAACTCTCCTGCATCACCGATCAAGTGTAATATGGTGGCACCATTTTAAAACAGCCTGATTGCTTCTCAAAGTATTAAATATACAATGGCATTATGACCCCAAAAGATGGCCTAAATACCTAGTAAATTAAAGCCCAGGCTTAATAGAAAGAACACAAAAAGTTCTGTATAAATAGCATAATTCACAGTAAATAAAATAAAGGGTTGCAATATTAAACTTTCTACTAAGACTTGCTGTACAATTGCATTATGATCGGATAGTAATCATGAAGTGGAATTTGGTCCAATGTCCATCAATTCATGAAAGGGTAAACAGAGCAGTTCTATACACACACACACACACACAGAAATGAATTTTGGGCTAAAAAAAGTGCTGATACCTTAATGAAAATATGCTATTAAATTATTTCACAGAATATGACATTATACTATTTTATTTATATAAATTCAATAGAGTAAAAAATACAGAAAAATCACAAAAATAGATATGTGGTTGCCAATGGCTAGGAAATAAGGCAAATGTTAGTGATCAACAAAAATACATAGCTTCTTTTATGAATACCAAAAATGTTTTCCAATTGACAGTTGTATAACACCAAAAAATACCCTAAAAAGTGTGAAATTCTGCAATTCCTCCTTTTAAAACTGAATATCATAGGATGTGAATTACAGCACAAGAAAAGCTATTACCATCTTTTAAAATTAAAAATCCCATCCACTGTAGCTGAGGTGCGAATAAATTCCAGGGAATTAAAGTACACGAAAGGTCACACTTCTCGCAGCCTTGTAAAGGAAGGTAAAACTCCATTCGTCTGTATGCTCAGCTCCTTGACCATATTGCAGCACAAACTTTTTAGTACATGAAAGCTGAGGAAAAGGAATCCTGAGTTTTAACTTTGAAATCGTGTTTAGGGAAAAATATTATATGCCCAGTTTTTAAGATCTTTAATTGCTATGCAGCTTCTCAAGTGGCAAAATCAAACCACCTTTCTCTCACTAACTAACCAATGCTAATAGAGGCGAGTAATACTTTTATTACATTTCATTATCTATGCCACTTTATTGATGTGTAAAATAGACTTAATGGTGGTTTTAAATGTACCATTTTTATAGCTTTGGAAAATAAAAGGGTTTGCAACATTAAACTTTCCACTAAGATTTGCTGTACAATTGCATTATGATTGGACTCAATGCTTTTTAAGAAACAATTGGTATCTGTAAAGCAGTCTTAAAAGTAGAGGTACAGAATTCTTATATATTCAAACTTTGAGAACTAATCTGCTAAAAGAAAACAATAAATATAAACTTTTACAGTTTTCCATCAAATTTAGTTAACAAACTACACAAACAAAACTTCCGTTTAGCTTGCTCACAGTTGATAGATTATTTCATGATGCATTAATTTCTCTACCTTGTTGATTGCAAAACAGACACAGTAGGCATAAAATAAATTCTCTTTTGATAATTTTATTCATTTTAAGCACAATATTTTAAAAAGTCTGGCTGGAGGGCCAGAGATTTAGCTCAGTGGTTCCAGCGCCTGCCTCGCAAGCACAAGGTTCTGAGTTTGATCCCGGTAATCACATACAATGCTGGGCGTGGTGACACACACCCACCAGCAATCAATACCACATTCCACAGTGCCAGGCATGGTGGGGCTCATGCCTGTAATCCCAGCACCTGGGAGGCAGAGACAAGAGGATTGCTGAGTTTGAGGTTTGCCTGGGCTACATAGTGAGCTCAGGGCCAGCCTGAACTATAAAGCGCGACCTTGTCTCAAAAAAAAAAAAAAAAAAAGTCTGGCTGGAAGCCTTCCTGACCCCACAGCTCTTACATTCTGCATGCCCCTAGAATTAGCACCCCATGGATAATGTCAAGGTCTGCTTCCAGCTAGAGTAGAATAGCTAGTCTTCCCTCTCTCTTAGCTGTAGGGCTTCAGCGCCTATAACCCAAACCCCAAGAAGCAACCTCCCTAAGCCACCATTTTGAAACAACTTCCCTAGCCCACTACCATTTTGGGTTGTTTGTTTATTTTGTTTTGTTATTTTAAAAAATAATTTCAGTCCATTGCTACATTTTAGGATTACATTAAAATCACGTTTCTCATCAGAATTGTACCTGAGCATGATACACCACTTCTCTAGGCTGCCACCATTCTGGAACACAGTGCTCTGGGGCTTTCTTCTCAAAGCAAACACTTTCACTTTACAACTCTGAGACTGTCCTGAGATGGAGTCCTGCTGCTTCCTGATGCAGTACAGCCATATTTTCTGTTCTCCCATTGCCTTACAGCCATATTTTCTGTTCTCCCATTCCTGCTGAGAAATCAAGATCTCCTCAGCTCTGTCTTTGTAGGCTGCAACTTTACAGGAGTGTCCTTTCTGGCCAAACTTCAAATATAAGTCATTCTTCTTGGTTTTTACTCATGATTCTCAACATAGGTCAGCTAAGCAGTAGCTATGCCATCACTTCAGTACTCAACTGACTCAAAATTTCTTCTCCAAAATTAATACAGTGGCCCTCACCTCAGTCTTGGGAAAAGTTTTTGTACCTGAACAAAATGAAGATGGATTTTCTCCACACATCATCTGGAGCCCAACAGCCAGTGCAGTTCTTCTTCCCAGCAGAGACCTCCCTAGCCTGATCTTAACAAACTTTCTGCCTAAGGCATTCCAACTCTTCTTGTGTAGCCAGCACCTCTGAAGCTTCCCTAATTCTCTCCTTCCCACAAGCCAGTTCCAAAGGCTTTTGAGCCACACAGTCAGGTAATGTCACAGAAATAACTCACTTCTCTGTTACCAAATTTCTGTGCTTGTTCCTTTTCTCTTGTTGCTGGGACAAAATATTAACACCCAAAATTAGAGGGGAAGCAGTTTATTTAGCTTATAGTTCATAGAGGTTAACAGTCCACAGACAGCTGGCTCCAAGCCTCACAGAGGAAAAATAACTTGACACCCCCAATGTAGCAAAGGCAACAAAGCAGAGTCTTACTGATGCCTCTCCACCCCTTTTATCTTATTCAGGCTACTTAGGGCAAGTGACACACCCTTGAATCTCATGCCCTTGACACTGGCATTGGCCCTGAAACAATTTCAGCTTCACAAGCTCTGTATCAAACCTATGACTGCAGGAGCCCGGGGGGGGGGGGGCATTTAGACAGACCCATAACAATGTCCAAGTACATCCTTATATCTCTTATCTCGATGAGTTCTCTGACATCAATACTTTCCCTTTAGTATATAAGCATGAATGTTTTAAGGTTTACATCTCAAATGTACCTTCACAGTCTCATATGTTCAAAGGTGGTGCTATAAGGTGATTAGATCATGAGGACATTGGATCATTAGTTCATAGATCCATTGATGAGTTCATAGCTCAATGTGCTATTAGGAACTGGAGCCTGTTCTGAAGAGGTGGAACACTGGGCTCACAACCTGGAAGAGTATATTCTTGTCCCCAGGTCCTCCTCTCTCTCTGTTTCCTGGAGGTTATAGATTGAATAGCATTGCTCTACTACTTCATTCTAACATCTATCTGTGACCTGAAGCCAGCCAACCATGGACTGAGTCTTCTGAAACTCTAAACAAACATAAAACTCCTCTTCTTTAAGTTGTACATATTTAGTATTTTGTCCCAGTGACAGAAAGTAATGAGTATACTTCTCTTTCCATTCTGCTAACTGCAGTTACTGGTTTTGTTTTTGTCATTCTGTATCTTTTGAAAAAGCAGTTAATAATATTCCTCCATTTATCTTTCTTACAAGCCTAGTGAAATTTGTCCTAGACACAGATACTATAGGTACTAAGCACAATCATCAATAATAATATTCAGTCCAATAAGTAACTTTAAGATCTTATTCAATCCTAAAGAACATTTAACATGACTGTTTATATATATATATATATATATATATATATATATATATATATATATATATACACACACACTTAGAATCCTTTAATCTTCAGATTCACTAGTATATCTGTTTGGGGATTTTTCATCATTTTGAAATATACTTGTTTCATTCTAGACCTTCATCTACTTTTGTCCTCCTTTAAATACTCACATTTCTATTTTTCCTCATCTTCTATACTTAATTTACATATCTGGTCTTAACCCCTAAATGTTCATAACATTTCTATATGCCTGTTGGAGAATTCCAGATCGGTTTTTCATCAAAATTTAATATTTACCAAAGGGAAAAGAGGGATAGGACTAAGTAGGAAGGGGAAGTAAAAAAATGTGTTGGTTAAAAAAAGGAAGAAAATCTTATGTTTATAATGGGCAGGGGGTTGTAGGGTGGGCAGGAGAATGGGAAAAAAGTCATGTGATATACTGGTGCAAATTCTCAATGTTGACTGTAATCATGATGTGTGTACAGAATGTACCAATAAAGATTCAAATCTAAAAACAATATTTACTTGTTACAGAGTATCTTTTACAAAAGGAGATTTTGAATCTCTACATCTCTACCTGGTGATATCCATGTGTAACATATTTTCAGACACTTGGGTTGTTGCTGCTCCAGAGTCTATGCTTTGGCTTGTAGGTCCAGATAACACTCTGGTCCTTGAGTCTCGTCATCCCCTTGTGCACTGCACATCCTCACAGCTTGTTATGCTGACACTCAAGCAATTAGGCTCCAACTGCTTTTCCAAATTTCTTCTCAGATTTTCTTTCTCCTCTGTTATCGAAGTAGATACATGCAGACAAGAAATGCTCAAATGAGAAACAATAGAATTAACCCTAATTCTTCATTGCCCTGCAGAACGTTTCTTCCAGTGAATTATCAGGTGCCAGTAAATCATCCTTAGTTAGGTATTTTACCTCTCTGCACCTCCAGCTTTTGCTCTTCTTCATGATCACATCAAATTTTGCTTTGATTACCTCAACATCATCAGCAATCATTTCTCTGCCTCCAATCACCCATGCTCCAATTAAGTTTTAAATTATCTCTTACAGGGACTTTTCTAAATTTCATGGCTGATGCTGTCACTGTCACACATAAAAACTCCTGGTAGATTTTAGAAACTGAACTTCTTAGTATACTTCAGTGTCTCTACTTACCTGTGAAGTCTATTAACCCCTGTCCTTATGCCGTGCACCATACTCCAGTCATATAGAAAATATGGATTGTCTTTGTACCCTAGCATAAGCTCTTATTTCCTCTAAGACAACATATTGTATTTTTCAAAAGCTTTCTCTTTCCTGAAAGTTTTGCTACAGTCTAGCCACCGATAAACAGGACTAGTGTGAGAAAAGTTCTTATTTTTGAGCATTTCCCATATTCATGTATTGATCCTTGTCCACTCCTATAACAATCTGTGTTCCTGCCCCTCTCAATACTTTAAAGGCTGTTCAAGAAGAGAAGGTGGATCTCATGGTTCTGTCTTTACCTAAAGTGTAGCACAGTGTCTGTGATGTAACAGATTTCTCAAATTATCTATTAGTAATACTTAAATTCACTAGTAAGTTTTTAATGCAACATCCTAAACATATCAAAATGCAAAGTATATGTAATCATTAACTGCATAGTTTCAATCTCAAGTATGTTAATATAGTCCATTTTCTAATTATTTAACATGTTAAATATTATTATCAACTCAAAGGTTCATGATACTCATCTATATTTGCTGCCTAATACGCATAATCTGTCATCCAACATTGTCTCTGTTCTTCCTCATTTGCTTCAACCCATACATCTTTACCATAGAAATCTTGAGTTTTTCAAAATATTACTCTATCCTGCAAAAACTTTCTTCCTTATCATAGACATAATTATAAGATTCTTATTAACTGTCTCAGTCTATTCTAGTTGTTATGACATGCCATAAACAAGATAGTTTAAACACAATAGAAATCTCTAAATTCAAAGTGGTGGTAGCCACAGTGTTTGGTGCCCAGTTGGTGGACTATCATCACCATACCTGTCATGGAGGAGGAGATGAGCGGCCTTTCCAGTGCCTCCTTTGAAGGACACGAAGGCCACCCTGATGACCTAATCATTCCACAAAGGCACAGCCACCATTACTGTCCCTTTGGGAGTTAGGATTTCAAGGTATGAATTTGGGAGAACATAAATAGTTCATCGACCTCATAGTCTGAGCCATAATTTTTAGAGTTTTCCCAAGAAAATCTTTCCTATATGTAACTTCTACACTTCATTTGAGTTTTTACTAAACATTTTCCATTTCTCATATGTTCCTTAGCTCATATGTTTCCACTAAGGACATATTTTTAAATCTTTCAAAACCCTATTTAAATTCTGGTTCCCTTTTGAAGCCCCTTTCTCTACATTGAAGCAAATGCTCCATCTGTCAACTTCTGAGCACTCTGTCTGTAAGATTCCAAGGCACTTATCCATATTTAGATTGCATTCATAGTATTCAAGGTCTGTCTTATTTCCTCTTCTGAGTAGGCAGCTACTGTTGTGTAGAATTTATGTTCAACCATCCTTACATTTGCTCCTCTCTATGGCTGCAAAGCAATAGGGGAAAAAGTAGAAGATGAATGAAACCTTTTAGCATAAAGAGACAGAGAATAGATGAGATTGTGTATTCAGCTCAAACATGTACACTGAAGGGGCAGCATTCATTTTCAAACTCACTGAAAGAAAACAAAGACTCTTTAGCAATAAAATTATAAAGTCAGAGACATTCTGCAAAGCCATGAAGTATTTTTGCTAAGTAAGGGCAAAAAATATGGGACACACAGTGTAGTTCAAAAATAAAATTAGGATCATATATTAAGAAACATTAATGAAAACCGAAAAAAGAACAATGTAATCTAACTCACCAAAGTAGTCTAGTTTTAATCATATCCACTTGTTTAAAAATGTGTTTAATAGGGCCAGAGATTTACCTCAGTGGTTCCAGTGCCTGCCTGGCAAGCACAAGGTCCCTGGTTTGATCCTCAGTAACCATATGCAACAATACTGGGTGTGATGACTCACGCCCACCAGCAATCAGTACCACATACCACAGTGCCAGCCATGGTGACTTACACGTGTAATCCCAGCACTTGGGCAGCAGAGGCAGAAGGATTGCTGAGTTCCAGGCTTGCCTGGGCTACATAGTGAGCTCAGGGCCCAGCCTGAACTACAAAATGAGACCCTGTCTCAAAAAGAAATTGTTTAATAAATTGAAAAATGAATGAAGTAAAAAAAAAAAGTACATTAGATAAAAGTGTGAACAAATTTGCTTATTTGGCAGACTCAATCCTTTCTTAATGGAAGATTTTAGTTTCCAAAAGAGAAAGCAATCAGATGTCGCATACTGCTATAAGGAGATTACTGGAATGTATTTCCCCGTCATTTTATTTATTAAATATATATCAATGGCTAACATTTCAAACTAGGTACATATACACAATGGTGAATTTTTTATGTAAGAATAAATATAATATATAATAAGTAAAATTACCTATTGTATATAATTATATATATTTGTGTAATTTTTATATGATTTATATGTAATCTAACCTATATAGAGTTCTAATTAATCTAATAAATATAATTTAAAATTATCTGTTTCATTTCAGTCTAATTTAAACATTGCTTATTTTTAAAATCCTTGTACATCATTTGTAGGTACAAATTCTCAGTGATGAATGTGATCACAATGTACATCCAAAATGTACCAATAAACAATAAAGGGAAAAAATAAAATCCTTGTGATGTTTAAGAATAACATTTTTCAAAATGCGAAATTGCAAAATTTAAGAAAAAGTATAGTACATAAATAATCATTTCAAGGATAATCTTTAAAAAATGAGATTCAAAAATTATAAAACATAATTTATAAGTTGTGACAAAATAGCTAGTTTTGATATATAGAGGATAAATTTGTTTCCTAAAAATGGACTTCCAACAGAAAATTCTTTTATAATGACAGCCCATTTCTTGTGTAAACTCTACATTTTCAAATGTCATATATTTCATACTTTCATAGTCTATTGCTCTATAGTTGACATTACAAAAGACAAAGGTCTTTTAAAAAGAAAATCTGATAAATCATAAAAACCACTGGTTGTAACCATAAAGACTTCACAACCCCAGCCTCCCTAGATTCTTGTGCTTTCATCAATAAAGTCTAACTAAAACTAGGGCTTTTTCCAGGCTCTTCTTCAAAGAGACAGTCTTACTTTTGTCTCTTATGATTTGCTTTATCTGACTGACAAAGTACTTAGCTACTCCGTGATCTCAGTCTAATTTCCAGGCATTTTTTAACAAATCAGCACTGTTGACCCTAAGAAGGCATTCTTAACAAATCAGCACCGTTGACCCTAAGAAGTGACTAACATAGACATTTCATGGCATATTATTTTGCTAATATATCCCAAGTACAATTTCCACATCTCAGATGCATAGAATAGTGTTCCATTACCCTCACCACATTCTATTTTGTTTAACTATTAGGCAAAACCACGCTTCTATCAAAAGATGTACAATGAGGGCTGGGGATTTAGCTCAAGTGGTCTTGCACCAACCTTAGATGCACAATGGCCTGAGTTCGATCCCTAGTACCACAAAAAAAAAAAAAAAAAAAAAGATGTACAAAGAATAGCTGCACTTTCTAAGCTGTCAATAAATTTCACAATCATCCTTTTCCATCTTTCTGAATACAATTTTCATTGATTTCAACTAATTCTGGAAGCATGTCCAATTTTCAACTTGAAATACTTAAACATACTTTCTCATTAGCAATATTATGAAACACTACAAAAGATAAGTATTCCTTGAATTAGGTCTTATTTTAATTGATCTCATATTATATGTATAAATAGATTTTACATATAAAATTGTATCTATTCTAACCATATCTTACAATAAAGACAGCATGAGGTACATATACAGAAATATCCTAAAATTGCTTCATCATAAATTGTGACATACTGAATTCTCCAAAAGCATATTCTGGTAATTTCTGCCAGTTTCATTTTTCTTCTTTAAATACAGCAGAGAATGTCAATTGGGTAGGAATAGATTCATATAAACACCATCTGGATCCTTAGTTAGGAGAAGACATTTAATAAAGCATAACTTTCCCAGGCCTATTGTGATTTTTTTTTTTTTACCAGCCCTGCTGAGTTATTTCAGAATTCCTTGAGAGATGCATTTCAGAATGCTACGATAAATTATGAGATCAGACTCTCCCCCACCCTGGATTTTGTTTGCAGGCAGGGTGTTTAGAATGAAAATAAACTGTCAGTGTGAAGTTCCACAGATAGACAGATCTTGTTCTCCGGCGATGTGGCTCCACACGGCATCTTTCATTGGAAGCTGGAGCATCTCTGACAAGCAGTTTCCTGCTGTCCTTAGAAATGGTTTCCTCTGCTCCTGAGATTCTTATTTCATGGATATTAGAACCTGCTGTGTTGTCTCAAGCCGTATAACCTGAGAAGAAATTGTACGCTTGAATAGGTGGGGATGAACTTTTCTTAGTTTATTTTTACCAGAGTTGTACAAATCATCATTATTGTGTTTTTCAGGTAACTATAAAGTAGGAATTGTGAAGCAACACCCTACCAAACAGAAGGGGAAAGAAAAAGAAATCTCTTCTGCTTTCACACTCCATGAGATAAGAAATAATGTTTCAACTGCCTGAAAGAAGGTGTTTTTTTTTTTTTTTTTTTTTTCTGATGCTGCTAACCTGCAGCTAGGTCCCAGTGGGAAAGGGGGAAATGAATTTAATTCACTGAAGTTAGTTATTGTTCAAAATAATTGCTAAGGTAGAATAATACTCTTTGGAAGTTTGTATGTGTAGAAAGGAAGATAGCTGTTGGTGTCTCACCAGGAATACAATTTCCTATCTTATCTGTTTCAGGGAGAGGAAAAATAGCCTTCTTTATAGATTCAGATCAGACCCACTGAGAGAGAAGTAATCCCAGAACAAAGTAACAGCCAATTGCTGTGAAGAGAAATCAAAAGTAGAAATCACATCAAAAGATTCTATGGAGGATCTTGTAATTCTTCTGAAAACACCTATGTTTAATTTTTATAAATCTCTGTATATTCTAAAATTTTCAAGAATTTCACTTTGAATTAAAGAATCAGGTGACATGCCTGTGTACAAATATTATAATTTACCACATCCCAGACTGACCATATCTATAGCCCCCAAATACTATTTTCCTTTACTTTAATGACATTTTTCCTCATTGTGCAGAATTAGATGGTGTGGGAATATGAATTTCATTATATAGAACTCACAGCTAAACATTACTTTTTTTTTTAATTTTGACACAGGGCCTCACTAAGTTGCCTAAACTAAGTTCAAACATTCAGTCCTATTGGTCCTCCTACATCAGCTTTCTAGAGTGGAAGTGTTACAGGAGCCCACCACGAGGCCCCACTAAATTGCCTTCTTTTTGTTTAGTATAGGTTAGCTTGATTTGGTTTGGTTTGGTTTGGATTTTTGAGACAGGTTTTCACTATATAGTTCAGGCTAGCCTTGAACTCACTCTATAACTCAGGCTGGCATTGAACTCACAGGGATTCTTCTGCCTCAGCCTTCTGAGTGTTGGGATTACAGGTATGTGCCACCAGCAGAGATGGAAATAAAACAGACACTACATTATTCAGCCCTCCTTTTAGGCAGAGCTTTACCAATTAAAGCCTCTCTCTACGAGCTCATGTCGAAGTTAATACTGAGTAAGCCTGAGAAGTCTTAGGAGCCAAACAAAACTAATTATCATGGTATATTGACAAGTTATTGAGAAAGACTTATAACAATCAATGCACAATTGATGCATAATCATAGTTTTAAAAACAATCCAAGAACAGGTTCTTGCCTTTTATCCACATAGAGCAGCTGTAGTAACCAAGCAGTAGCCTGTAACTCAGAGGTAATCAGCAGACAGCAGGAGGAAAGAGTCATGCCAACAAGGCTCTGAAGGTCACTCAGTGATGAGAACCACACACAAGTTTCAGTTCATCACTGTGCATTGGTAGAGACTAAATAGCAGTTGTCACTGGTAGTTCTTCGGTAATTTTCTCTGCTTGTTAACCTAACATGGACTGTTTCTCCAAATAGTAGATAATGATTTAGTTCCAATCCAAAGGTTCAGGGACTATTAGATGAATTCAAATTTTAAATAAAGCTTATGGAAGGTCATGTTTTAAAGATTACCAATTTCACTGAATGTTTG
Source organism: Thryonomys swinderianus (assembly GCA_004025085.1). NCBI lineage: Eukaryota > Metazoa > Chordata > Mammalia > Rodentia > Thryonomyidae > Thryonomys > Thryonomys swinderianus. Next base: position 11,841 of record PVIC010041472.1, read on the forward strand.
ACAATAATATACTATAATTTAAGAATCAGCCATAAAATGTCTGTAAAAAGTTTGTCTTCTGAACTGTTTACATTTTCTAAGCGTACAGAACATATTTCATGGAGAGTCACACAAACAATAATTTTTTCTAACATAATTCCATAATCAATTTTGCTTTCGCTCTTCTATAACTAGTCTAAGTATTAAATTTCCACCCACAGGATTAGTAATACAGCTAATTTACACAAATACTTCTCAGGAGTTAAATATTCTTTTAAGTATTTCTCATCTGACACCTCTTCAGATAATAACTCATTTGAACACAACAATCAGTAAGATCTGTATTACGAGATCCATTTCCAAGAAAGAAATTAAAGCCCAGAGAGAGAAGATAAGGGACTCAAGGACAACTAAGTGCTAAGGAACAAAGCCACTACTCACAACTAGGGTGGCCTGGCTCCGGGATCCACAGTCCAGTGCTTCCTGCCAAAGTGTCTTTACCTCACGGCTTTGCCAGATTAACTTCCTCTGCCCCTAAGTGTGGAAACATGCACAGAAAAATCTCACATTTAGCAGCAGCCATGAATCAGTCAGATCAGTGTGGTGGGGTGGTGGGACGGGCCTATATCCAAATAAAGCCCGAATGTTAACTAGATACATCCAGACATCTTCACCCTGGTACCTTCTCTTCATTCGTATTCATTTTGAAGGCTCCTCTGCTCATTCGCCCTTTTGCAGTGGGATCTCTCCCAGTGCTGGGAGTGTGGCCAGAAACACACGGATGCAAGGAAAGAGTCACAAGCCTGTGGGTGGTACCTTAGAGAGAATGCTTCACTCGCACATCTGGTGAATAAAGCTACCATTGTCTGAGATTTGAGATAAGACTGTTGAGGATCAGGGCTGACTTCAGGGGTGTGTGATCTGTGTACTACCCAGGGTCCCATATCGAAAAGGGTCTCACACTTGGATCCATGTTCCACTGTCCCATGATGGAATTTTAAAGGCTTTTAAATTTAAATTTGTTTTCTGAGACAGAGTGACAAAGTGTACGTGCCTTTGTCATGTACAGGCATGTACAAATAGGCATGTACAAATAGGCATGTTCACCACTTCTTTCTCCTCGTTTGCATATGGTATGTGATGCTCCTCCAAGCACAGACTTCCGCAGGCCACAGTATGTAGGAGTTTAGTGACACTCAAAGCCCCTAGAGGTCACATAGCCCTTGACTAAAGTGTTTAGGACGTGTAAGTGTTTTGAATTTCAGATGTTTGGGATTTGGGAATATTTGTATGTAACGAGATATCTTGGGAATTGCCCTAATTCTAAACCCAAAATTCATTTAAACTTTATGTGCTCTTGTATACACATACCCTTTGAAGGTAATTTTTTACATTTTTAGTCCACTTGAATTTTGATACATTCAAAATTCAGATATAAGATTTTCCATGTGTTAGAGATAAAGATAGTTTGGATTGAGGCACATTTCAGGTGTCATCATTTCAGAATAGGGAGATTCAAGCTATACAAGATAAGTATTTTCCACCTACTATTGGGTAAGCATGTTGAGAAGAGGTAACGAATGCTTTCCAGCGTCAAGAAGCCATGTTTCCTTTGAAGTATAATTTGCTTTCAAAGCAGAAGGAAAAAAGGCAATGCCTATTGAGAAACAGGAATGAGAGAGAAATCTTGCCATACCTGTTCTTATTTATAGCGCTTCCCTTATCAACGTTAAAACTGAAAAGGGTGACACAGAAAGTAGAGGGGGAAAAACACAAGCTTGATTCCTCATTCAATTTTATTCTTATTCTTCAGTTGTCTGAGTATGGAAACTGTTGATCAAGTCAAGAAGTAGAATAAAAATTATTCTAATAATTCTGTGCAGTATTTGCATTCTCACAAAATCTGAGATTTACGCATGTATGCAATGTGAAATATGAACTGTGTCATTTTGGTGATTCCACATGTGCATTTAATAATTTATGTTTGCATTTAAAACTAATGCTTCAAGTAGAAAGATGAACAATAAAACTCAAGATAAAAAGTGTAAATTTTTATTTTTCTGTACTTAGGACATTACACTTTAAACAAAACCTGAAAGACAGCTTGCTAAATAAGAAAAAAGGCCTTATAGCTGAACACATTAATCATACTTTTATCCCACTTTATTGAGGCCTCATGTTTTCATTACTGTATTGTATGGAAATTATGAGGCCCATTCTAGCACTTGCAATGGTCTCACTATTATATTGAAGCTTATGAAATGTTTTTCAACCCTGATGGTTTATTCTCTTATTTTTGTAGCATAACAAATTATATTAATAAGTGGCTTAAATGGAGAGAAGAGGAAGAAAATTAAGAACTCTACACTCCATAGTCTCTAGCAGTTAGGAAAAGGTCCTCATATTGTAAGAGCAGATGACCAGGTGTCATCTGCTTCGGCCTTCGATCTGTACTGTTTTGTACAACATGAGAGATCACAGGTTTGTTTTCAACTTGTACATATGGGCATCCACTTTTTCCAGAACCATTTGTTAAAGAGCTTCTCTTTTTTCTGATTAAAGTATTTGGTCATGTTTTCCAAGAATCAAATGGCATGTAGTTTCTAAGTTTTGCTACTGGGTCCTCTACTCTGTCCCCTTAATGTTGGTAAGTTTTTATACTATTGTGACAATATTTTTGTCACTAGAGCTTTAATGTGGATATTGTGATTCCTTCAACACTGCTGATCTTGCTCAGAATTACATTAACCATTGTGGATCATGTGTGTGTGTGTGTGTGTGTGTGTGTGTATACATATATATATATATGCATGTATGTATGTATGTATTTTAGGATTGTTTACGCTGGGTCTTTGGAAGATGTCACCAGAATCAGATGAGGCTCATGCGGATTCTGCAGCTCACCTTCGGTACTATGGCCGGTTTACAATTATTTCAACCCATGGACCTGGGAGCTCTTTCCATCTTCTAGAGCTTTTCCAACTCCTTTCACCAGAGTTTTGTAATTTTCACTACTCCTTTAAGTTTATTTTAAAGCATTCTATTTTTGAACTATTGTGAATGGAATTGTTCTGATTTCTCTCCAGTGGGTTCATTGTTTGTGTACAAAAAAGCTATAGATTCTGTATGATGGTTTCATATCCTGACAATTGCTGAATTTTTAAATATATATCAAAATTCTTCTACTGGATTTTTTGGGTCATTTATGTAAAGGATCATAGTAATACATATCCAGAAAAGTGGACTTATTCCTCTCCTGTTTGTAACCTTTTTATTTTTTTAATTGCTTAATTGCTATAGCTAAAATTTGTTACCACATTGAATAAAAGCATTTTTTGTGAACATCCTTGGCTGAGTCCTGACTTTGAAGAAGATGCTTAGTGATTTCCCCATTTTTATGATATTATCTGTGGGTTTGCATAGATACCCTAAGGTAATATCCTTCTACACCTAGTTTCCTTAAGACTTATGGATATATGGAAGTTGAATGTCTTGAAGATTTTTTCTATACAAATATATTCACTGATATGGTTTGAATCTATATTGATTACATTTATATAACATTGCACTTATTGATTTGTGTATGTTGACTCATTCTTGCATTTCTAGATTGAAGTAAAGTTCAACATGGTGCATTAAAGTGCTAAAAGAAAACCAAGGGAAGCACTGAATCCCTAGACACAAGCTAAGATTTCCAGAGTCTTTGCCAGCTATTCTTCCGACAGAAAATAAATATGTATAGTATATAAAGAATGAAAAGCACTTAACAGCCACAAAAATTACCCAATCAACAGACAGTTCTCCAGAGAAGACATACAAATACAATCAGTTTTAAGCACATGAAGAAATGTTCAACTTTGTTTAGCTATCAGGAATTTGCAAATCAAAGCCTCATGGCAATTCCATGTTTTCCCACTCATTGTCGCTAACATTAACAATACCCCTCCCAGAAAAAGGTCAGAAAAGGAGCTGTTCCATGCTATTGGTGGAAATGTGTAATGAGTGTAACTACTATGGAAACAAGAAGGATGTTTCCTAAAAGATTTAAAAATAGAAATATCATACAAACCAACCATAACAATCCTTGTTTAAAAAACCTAAAAGAATTAAAGTCAGCATACTATAGATGTTTACAAACTAATATTTATTGCAGCCTGATTTTTATAACCAAGATATAAAATGAGCCCACATATCCATTAACAGATGAATGGATAAAGAAAATGTGGTATTAAACATCACATGGTTTCTCTTGTATAAGAAACCCAAAATATAAAAAGTAAAATAAAAGATAGATAACGGGAAGTAGAGACATGTTTTTTTTTTTTCAAATGGGAAGGGAGACAAGGGTTGAGGGAGAAAGGGAAAGAGGGT
>PVIC010041473.1:0-16215 GCA_004025085.1 Thryonomys swinderianus
GTGGGAATGTGATGAGGGGAAGGAATAAATATGATACAGAAAGAAAATAAAAGAGCATGTATAAAGGGGGGAGGAGGGGGGAGTGGGTAGGGATATGGGTAAAAATGAGAATTAACTTGTGGCATATACTGGTACAAATTTCCCAATGTTATATGTGATTTTGAGATGTATATAAATCGTACCAATAAAGAATTCAATTAAAAAAAAGGCACACAAAAACTACAGTACAAGTTTTCATGAAGATGGGAATGTTCCTGGTTTTATTTCGAAATCTTGGGGAGAAAGTTAGGAAATTTAAATGAGTAGTATTTTTTATTATGTGATATTGTAACAAGTAAATGTATATTACTATAACATAAGTGTATCTGATTTTGAAAGATACATCTGTAGATTTTCTTTGCTTCTAATAAAACTCTCTATTGCTATTCAGGGGGCTCTATGGTAGCAAAAATCTTGTAAAATACTTGTAAGAACTTTAGGTCAAAAATATAGATAAAAGTCAACTTCTAAACTGTGAGAAACATTTCTGATGAACATGTTTAAGTTTTATGGATTCCCAACAATGCTCCTAACTCCATGTTACACGTTGCATTGCACAGTAGCCAGATCCTGAGATGGATCATCACTGACTTCATGTAACTCCCATCAGACTTTTGCAATTATTAACTTTAGTCAAACAACCTATGTGAAGTCAGACAGCAAATAGGACTGTATGTCTGCAGTCTGTAACAGAGGTTCTCAGAGACAAGATACACATGGGGAGGAAATGATGAACAATGCCAATTTAGGTAGCCTTACAAAATTAGCAGAGTATCCTAAAGTAATTGCTTTGAGCAAGAGCCATCAGTAGATACAAAAATGCCAAATTGCTTTTAAAATGTAGGCTTGGAACTTAGGTTTCATTATTTCTCTCTGGAATCACAATGAAGTTGAACTGGTACCACTCATTTCATGAAGGCAAGAATTTTCTTTCCAGTCTGAACCCCAAATAGCTTTGGACTAGGTCGACATTGCAAAGGGCACACCTCAGTTATGTTATGATGATTTTCTGTTTTAGTACGTTTGGAGGGCCATAAGTTGTGCCTCATAAACTGCAGGTTTTAAATGGTATTTTCCATCATGATTAGCAGCTGGAGAGACTCATAAATCAACATGAACCCTGAAGCCTAATGTTCTAGATTCCTGAATGTGATTACAGGGTAAAATGCTTCCTTCTTCTCATTATAGAACAACCAAAATGAGAAAATATAAGATGCACCTGATGCACAGATGAGTCATGCTTTCCTTAACATGAGCCTCTCCTGACCTAGCCCAGTTTCAGCTGTTGCGTTCCACCCAAGAAACAAGGGGCTGTTGTGTATCCTATTTCACATTCATCAGGACTTCTTTCACAGCTCTTTCTTTGAGCAACACTCCCATATCCCCTTCAATGCTGGTGAAGAGCTCTGTGTTCGATAGCTGGCTCTGGTTTTTCAGCTCATGATTAAACTGCAGCAGACTGAGACTGCTTGCTGGTTCTTTACACAGTACTTTCTGTCACAGCCCAGTCTCTAAACTGGTTAGTTCTTTCTCTTACTTTCAGAAAGATCACCTCAGAATATCTGACCCTAGAATGGTGGTCCAATTGTTTCCATTGCCAATGAGAGCTCCTGCCGTTCTAGATTGGTTCATTTGAGTTTCTGTCGTCCTGGGGAGGAGCTTGTATTGCCATAATCCATATTTGTGAATTGTTTTCTATTTGTCAGCCACTGTCAAGGTCAACATTGCGTCTATTCCTGTTCTGCAGTGCATGTATATGTCTATTCTCCCACTTGCACATAGGCTACTAAAAAAACCATAATATGACATCATATGTTTATAGTAGAAATGAATACTGTCAAATAAGATGTGAAATTGTTCCTATGCAATTTAATATGATTAAATTGTGGGGCTTTTGTCCTCATAATGCAAAAATACATTGTCTCCTTTTTTAGGTCTTATTTTACATTCAGACATTTACAGAAAAGAGGAAAACGTCCTTTCACTGTACCTGATTCAACCTGCCTTAGATATTGAATCTGGCTAGGGAAACTTCTTTTTTGAGACAAGGTCTTGCTTTGTAGTTCAGGCTGGTCCTGAGCTCACTGTGTGGCCCAGGCAAGCCTTGAACTCAGCAATCCTCCTGCCTCTGCCTCCCAAGTGCTGGGATTACAGGTGTGAACCACCATGCCTGGCACTGTGGTATGTGGTATTGATTGCTGGTGGGTGTAAGTCACCACGCCCAGCATTGTATGTAGTTACTGGGGATTGAACTCAGGACCTTGTGCTTGCGAAGCAGGCTCCGGAACCACTGAGCTAACCCTCCGGCCCACAGATTTCTTTGATTTTTAAAAAAAAATGTTATTTGAGCCAGTATATCAAAGTGATGCTCTTTAACTACCAGTTGTTCAGAAATTATATCTGCAGGCATTATACACAGTTGTAAAGGGAAACTGAATACACTTTCTGATACATTGGAAAGCTGCATTCAATCTAGGCCCTGAGTTCCCTTTTTAGTTTTATTTTTCCTTTCCTACTTGAGCAGACACTGGCAGTGTTTTTGCATGTGGGCAGTGAATCCCTTCTGAGAACTAGACAAATGACTTGGGCTGGCATGCTTGCTCCACTGGGTCTCAATGGTGAAGGCACTCTGAAGACTATGCGCTACTTCGGTGGTCTGGAAGAGCCACTCCTGTCTGACTGAGATGTGTCAGACTTTTGCTTTTTAAAACTCCTTTTATTAAAGTGACTTTTTAGTGTCACATTCTCAAGATAACGAGAATGTTATACTTTTTAATATAGTAATGGTAATTGTTGAATATCCCAGTCCATCTTCCAAGATGCAGCCAAGGGTGCTGAAAGCCCTCCAGAGAGTGGACCTCCCTTTTTAGTCTTTTCATATGGAGAATGACATTCACTTTTTCTTAGCCATTGTTCTTGAAGTCTGTGATTTCATTCACTTCTTTTTCAAAAATGAAATATTGCTTATTTTTCTAGGAAGAAAAAAAGTGATCCAACTCTACAAGCCTGGCTTTTGGGACAAAGAGAATCAGTGGTATCGCACCAAAGTCTTTTCCAAAAGCAATACCCCTTGAGAATAGGAATTAGTTAGTGTAGCCCACACCACCCATCTACAAAGTGAGGCTTTGGGAAAACAGAACATGAATGGGAAACTCCAGAGCTATTGAGAGATGGGAAGAACAGAAAAATGCACAGAAGTGAGGAAGGAAAGTTCTAAACTTAGCAATGTACATTGGGTCCCAAGTTTCCTAAGAAACTCAATGTATATGGCTGAAAAGATTCACATCCCAGAGGTGGAGTACCACAGAAAGTGCATTCTCACACACAGTCATCATAGTCATGAACTTCAGCCTATACCCACCTCACCTCAAAATTATGTCATTAAGGGCCATGGTGGCCTGTACTACATCCTTTGCTTGCTCCATGTATACAAAGGCATAATTCTTCACTGGATCATACTCTCCATTGTTGGTCTGCATTCATGTTGCTGAATATGGGACTGATGTTGTCTACATCAACTTTGTTAAGGTTTTGTTTTTGCACTTGGCTTCCACTTTGACATTCACCCAAAGGTTCTTGCAGTCATGCAAGTTTCATTTAGTATCCTTAGCTATAGTTTTGTCTTCTATATTCACAAAGCCATAGTTCTTAATGATGTCACATTCCAGTCTGGCTCAAGGAGGCCACTGTGTGGTCTCCATGGGAACTTTTCTAATGAACAGCTTTACCATTTCAATGCAACTGCACAGAAATCAGCAAAGGCTCTGCCTTGCAATGCATTTCCTTCTTGAGATTTGTTTGTAAGACGAAGTTAGACATTATAGATGGTAAAGATGTTATTTGTTACTGAAAAGCAATTGTGATCAGCAAAAGATGCAATATAGTAGAAGGTCCCAATCTGCCTCTTTCTGAGTATGTAAGCTCAAACTAACTCATTTATGTATATTATATTCATCCATTGCATCTATCTTGTTCTACATTGCAAATTCCTACCCAAACTCTTCCACAGGTCTTCCTTCAGAAGTAGCTCATTAAGACTTTCTCTTTGCTTTATTTTCATGTTTTTACATTAACATAATGTAAGTAGCCTTTTTATACTCTTGGTTCCCTGCCTTTTCTCTCAAGATCTGCTATTCCTGCATTATGCCAAATTTACAAATTTAATTCATTTTCCTTACACTTTGATTTCTTTCTCTTCATTTTGTCAGAATCTCCCTTGGATCACTATATTCCACTCAAGTGAGACTGATTTCAAAGCTTGGTTTCTCAGTTCAGATCACAAAGAAAGTTTAATTATCATTGAAAACTCTCTCATATGATATCTTTTATGTTATTGAAAAAGATTCAGCTCATGCTTTTAGATTGTTCAAAATGCATGAACTCTCTTTCTAATCTCTTCTTGTTTCCAGTAACTAAAGAACACTAAAATGTTTCTGGGTGGCTAGATAGAAAGAGCACCTAACAATTTTTGCTTAATGAGGATGAAAATGAAATTCTCCCATGGAAATTCAGTTGTAGTTGATTGAATCAGAACTAACTTTGAGTTCATAAGTAGATTTTAAGGAAGTTTAACTTACTGCCAGTAAGTTAAAAAATTTAACTTAGTAAGAAAAAATTTAGGAAAAAACACGTGATAGATGTCATATACTTCTATTTAGACACATAAAATTATGCATACTTATAATTGGAGAACTGCTTAGAGAACATCTTTTTCAACTTCTCATTTTATAGATTAAAAACTGAAGTAAAGGAGGTGAAATTACTTTTTTTTTTTTTTTTGAGACAGGGTCTCGTTTTGTAGTTCAGGCTGGCTCTGAGCTCACTATGTAGCCCAGGCAAGCCTCGAACTCAGCAATCCGCCTGTCTCTGCCTCCCAAGTGCCGGGATGACAGGCGTGAGCCACCATGCCCGGCACTGTTTGTATGTGGTATTGATTGCTGGTGGGCATGAGTCTCCACGCCCAGCATTGTATATGGTTACCGGGATCAAACTCAGGGCCTTGCACTTGCGAGGCAGGTGCCAGAACCACTGAGCTAACCCTCCGGCCCGAAATTACTTTTTCAAGAAGCCTGACTATTTAGCATTGGAGTTCAAACTGGCATTATATAATAACATTGATGACTGGCATAGAGTACCAAAAGCTGTATCAAAGCTATCTGGGGACATTTACTTCAGTTCAGTTAATTATGTCAATTTAAGTACTATCTTCCTGGCTTCCAAGGATTTTGGAAGCTTCAAATATATTTAAATCCATGAATTAAATTTATGGAACAAAATATTCAGAACTTGAGACAGTCTAGACTGTGACCCTTTCACTTGAAACTCATATCCTAGAAGGTAAGTATGATCTCTGGGGAAAGAAATACAAAGTATAAAATGTTATGGGTGCATAGCAGTATGTATAGGTTGTTTTCCAATAAGCAGGTGCTGAGATAAAAATCTGAGTAAGTGGAAACTCCTTCTTCTTGAGAGATGTTCCCAAGAAACACTGGCTGTGGGATGAGGTTGTGAGCCAAGGTTGGGTATTTTATTGCCACAGACACCTAGGATATGGGGTTCTACCTGAGAAAAATCAGTGAAAGGCTCTATAGAATACACCAGCATTGTTATCTGCAAGGAAAACTGGGATGCTTACTTGTCACTCACGTGACTGGGAGCTTTTCCCGGAAGAGGACACTTTGAGTGTTCCTTGAGAAGGGCCATACTCTCTGTGACTGAAGAAAGTCCTTAGATACTTGTGGCTATCCATTGGTGTGCACTGGTGTGTGACCATTGGGAGAATGTGGGTAAGGTGTGGATACTGTCATTTCAGGTTATTAACACTGCGAAGAATGGAGGTGAAACAAAAAAGCTCGAGTGGATCAGTAAAAGGGCTGCTGAATCTTTATGTTCCTCAGAAAATAAGTCTGAGTATAGTGGGTTTTCATCCATAGAACTGACATCTTAAAGATGGAAACTTTAGTAAATTTTGCATGGGATTTGTCATGTAATGTGGAGGCTGAAAGTTAATCTTCCATGCACATCCCACTAGGGTTTCCCCAAATATTCACAGCAAGTGTTTGATAAGAACCTTTCACAGAGATTCTTGTTTCAGGAACATTTTAGGGCTGGGGATTGAAGGGTCAGGAAACTCTGGTTGGGAATTGGCAAAGGGGAAGGATATCTAGAAGGATAAGTAAAGATCTCCATATATCTTTGGAGACTGGACTATATATCTGTGAATGGATTTTAATAATAAAATGATAGCCGGGCGTGGTGGCTCACGCCTGTCATCCCAGCACTCGGGAGGCAGAGGCAGGAGGATTGCTGAGTTCGAGGCTTGCCTGGGCTACATAGTGAGCTCAGGGCCAGCCTGAACTACAAAGCGAGACCCTGTCTCAAAAAAAAATGATAAAGTACTGTAAAATTGATACAAATTAATATTATCCAGAATATCTTATTATACTTAATGTTTTAAAACTATTTTTTTCTATCAAGGGAGAGATTAGAAGGAATTAAGACTGCAGAGAGATAATGAATATTGGTCACCTATACATTCATGTGCCAACACATCTTCTAACAGCTCTATAAGTCAACTAAAATAGCAATTAATTCCATTTTTGCATGATTATAATTAGAGCACCACAGATTCATTTTCTTTTTAATTTTCTATGAGTACATATTTGCAGTTCATTTTTGCATTCCTGTGTATATAGCACATCTGAATTCCTTTTTCATCCCCTTTCCTTCCCCTTTCTCTGCCCTCCACCTGTCTTTTCCATGTTCCCCTTCCTTTTGTGGTGCCTATTTGCAGTACATATGCTTATATTCCTCATGTGTAGTTAGTCTGTGTACAGAATACACTTTAATCCTTTTTTCATCCCCATCCCTCCTTTCTATTCCTGCTCCACTGTAGTTCAATTTCCTTTAAGTAGGAAAATAAACATCAGTTTTCAGTAGTACTATTTTCAACTGTCTATATGAAGATTTTCAGAGACTGAAGTGGAGAAAAATTGTAGAGAAGAAAAATATAATTGTATGGAAACAGGGGGATCAGAGCAAGAGGCATAAGAAATTATTTGCATACAGTGTAGTAAAAGCAAAAAGTTGCAAGAGGAAAACTTTTGAAACTCGTGAGGTAGATGAGGCACCAGAAGCAAACAGAAATGGAAAACTTTCCTCACCTGTCCCTACACTGCCATCCCACTTTGCTTTACTGATGACGGAGAGTGATCTAGATTGAGGAGCTTTGGAAACCTCTCAGGTTCTCATTCCTGGCTACTGAATGTGGAGAAACAAGACTTCATTTATACTAAGAATCTGAGGGAATGAATCTTTACCCAAAAATTCACCTGATGAAAACTGTCTCTCTGAAACCAATCACAGGTCCGAAGGGTGCTGTCATGTCTACAGACTAAATGAGACACGCTTAAATATACAGTTGACAGTCTGGGAAATGTGCCTTCAATAACTGATTGACGGACAGATATAGAAAAAAGGAAAGAAATGAATATTTATTTGTTTCGTTGATGAGTGAAATATAAGAAAAATGATCTAGACTCTAAGTTGCTTAATGAAGAATAAATTAAATAAAGAGTCAAAGAACAGCAGGACAGAGGGATCTAGAGACAGAGGGAGGAGCTGGGTGGGGATAAAGAAGGAAAAAGAATCAAGATATGTTATGTACATGCACCTACTCACTAAAATTAATGTAAGCTTCATGTATTGCAAATATGTACTAATAAAATAAAAACAAAAATGAGGAAGTTCAGGAAAATTTAAGAGTTCGGCATAAAACGTTTGGAATAGAAAATATTCATACCCAATATATGAATAAGTGAAGTCCCCAAAGGAGAAAAAACAAACTGGAACAGAACAAATATTAAAAAGAAAACAATGACCACTTTTACAGAAATAGGTACTTGGGAAAACTTACATGGAATGGCCAAATCTGAGGTATATCACGGTAAATCTTTCAGATTCTAAAATTCAAAAACTTCTCTGTATTCTCCAACAAAATCTCTAATTACTCACAAAAGCAAGAGACTTAGAGAAAAGCAACAATAAAATGGCAGTTTCAAGAAACTCAAAAAAGTGATGAATTCTGAGTAAATACTGAGAAAAGGCATATCAAACATTATATAATCCTCATGATATAAAGTTGAGACCAAATATATGAGTCATATCTACATGTCAGTATGTTTAATATATTAACATGGAAGTTATTTCCAGTTTAGGTCACAAAATGAGGGCCACTGTCATCTTACATATGCATGCACATATGTGTGTGTATATATATATATATATATATATATATATATATATATATATATATATATATATATATGGATGGACTTCTTGTTACAGCTGGCATTGTAATTAGAAAAATAGTAGTAACACTCATGGAAGAAGCAATAATATTGTGTTAGTGCTTATTTCCTAGTGTTGAGATTATATTTGCTTGTTAGGTTTACATAAATTAAATTTTTGTTCAGAAATGCCTTTTAAGGCGTCATATTTGCAATTTACTGCCCAGTGGTTCTGAAAGAGTATAGTTCTCTGTGTTTCTGTGTCTCTTTGCGTTGGGTGCCTGCATACACAGGGGTATAGATAACATCTCCATGAGTTATTTGCATTATTTTTGTAATTATATCAATTTGAAATGACTTCAAAATTATAGTACAAAAACCACATTCAAGGTAAGAATGTAGATGAATCAGTTTAGGTACTTTAAGCCACTGCAAAGACTTGAAAATGTCTGCTCAGGCTTTACTAGATCATAAACTTCAATGCTTCTGGGGGATCCTATTCAAGATTTAAGAGCTCGCTGTAGCCTGGTGATTGAGAATTGATTGGCTGAAAATGCTACCATATTTAAAGTAGCGCTATCCTTAATGAGAAAAAGCACCTTTTTTATTTCCTCAAAGCAATTTTGGCTTTTCCTGGGAAGAATTTTGGATAACAAGTTAAGGAAAAAGACTGAGAAGCCAAGGATCTCCCTGGACACAGTTGCTTTGGTGGTTTTCTGAGGAGCTATTATGTTCATATGCTAAACATAAGTTTTAAAAATATGAGCTGTCCTGGGATATGTATAATTAACAAGTACATTTCTATTGTACCATAAAACTCAATCTTAATGGTAAATTAAACAAAAGTAGAGCTAATGGCTGCTGGAAGCAATAATTTGTGAAGCAGTGGTTCTTAGGCGGCTTGTTCATTTGCTAGCTATGGACATGTTCTTTTTCATTGATGTTGGAAAGAACCAAAGCATTATATGATAGGTGTAAGTGTGGACATAAACCTCCATATAAATAGATAAAAATATGGATATAAGCCTCAACATGAAACTGAGTTCAAATTACAGTAATGCTGCTACTTTACTTATCAATATGTGGAAAAAGAATGTAAAATGTGTAGGCATTTTATTGCCTTTTGTTTTAGCCTATAATTATTTTTTCTTTAGCCTATAATTATTATGGTTAATATGTTAAGAAAAAATGTAAAATTTTCAGAAGCATTAGAGACACAGAGAAAGCACAGTTTAGCATAATAAATATCTATGATTCTACCACTGAAGCTAATAAATATTAACCATTTCTTATTTTTGTTTCAGGTATTTTTTAATAAATGAAAAAGTATTAAAAGTTAACTACATTTATTGAGTTGAAGTTCCATTTATTTCCCCTTCCTATTCCACAGAGGTAAGATCATGTATTTTTCTTTTTTGGGGGGTGGGGACAGGGTTTTGCTTTGTAGTTCAGGCTGGCCCTGAGCTCACTCTGTAGCCCAGACAAACCTCAAACTCACAGCAATCGTCCTGCCTCTGCCTCCCGAGTGCAGGTTTAACAGGCATGAGCCACCATGCCCAGCACTGTGGTGTGTGGTACTGATTGCTAGTGGGTATGAGTCACCGTGCCCAATATTGTTTTATGTGGTTACTGGGGATCAAACCAGGGACCTTGCACTTGCTCTAGGCAGGTGCCAGAACCACTGAGCTAAATCTCTGGCCCAAGATCACCTTTTAAAAACTCTATAAAATAGCTATCTTCTCTGTTTTTGAAAATGAGATGATGTTCTTTTCTTCATCTTATATCTAATACATATCAAAATAGATTAATTAATAGCCCAGGTAATGGAGAAGAAGACTTGCATATTAGGCTGATCCTGGTGAAGGCATAGATTTAGAACCCCTACTTTCTGTGATGTGAAACAAGGTACTTGACTTCTCTAAGCCTGAGAAATCTCACCTCCATAATAAAATAATGTGTGAAAAGCATTTCCCATTTGGACTGATTTTCCTTTAGAAAGAGTTAGATTTCAGTTATCACTGAAACTTTCCTAAATGTTGGAAAATCTTTAATGACTCTAAGCACAAAATGAAAATGTCAGCTTGAGGCAAAGAGTGAGGAGGTAGAGTCGTTATCTTTCAAAGTAAAGCAGTACATTTGAGAACAATCTAACAGTGTCCCTAGCTGTCACAATCTAGCACTAACAATGGAATGGAGGTACAAAAGAAAGGAAATGAGGCCTGACCACGTCAGGTCAGTGATTATGCTGGGTTCAAAATTCCAGTGAAATCTGGACAGTTGCTGCCTTGGAAGAAAAGCACTGGCAGAGGTTGGTAAAGAAAAAGTGCACAAATGAAAATAGTGAAGTTGCTAAGACCAAGGGATATCAAGCAGGTGACTAGGCACAGGGGATTGATTCATAGACTGTTAAAATTACAGTTTGATTTGGCTCTGGAAAATAATCATTACAACTTCCAGATGGATGAAATATCTCCTGTGACACAGGGAGAATTGACACAGGGATTAAGATTGTGCCCTCTGGGGCCAGAGAGTTAGCTCAGTGGTTCTGGCACCTGCCTCACAAGTACAAGATCCTGAGTTCAACCCTGGTAACCACATACAATGCTGGGCATGGTGGCTCACGCCCACCAGCCATCAATACCACATACCACAGTGCCGGGCGTGGTGGCTCATGCCTGTAATCCCAGCACTTGGGAGGCAGAGACAGGAGGATTGCTGAGTTCGAGGCTTTCCTGGGCTACATAGTGAGCTCAGGGCCAGCCTGAACTAAAAAGCGAGACCCTGTCTCAAAAGAAAAAAAAGAAAATAGAAATAAACACCACTACAGTTTTTGAAGGATTGGGATGCTTATGGTAGAGTTGGGACAGACAATGTGTTCAAATCATGTAGAGTCTGACCTGTGGGAGGTCAGCAGAAGAAACTCCAGATGAGAGGGAATGCATTTAGCCTATTCGGACACCAACCCCTAACAAGAAGTCTGGACTGGAGATAGATATTTGGACCATTATGATCGTGTTCTTGATTTAAAGACTGCTTTGAAGTACTTGGCTTCAAGAGAATTGAATTTTCAGATTATGACGTATTTAGCCTTTGGCTACCAATGGCAGACCAAAGTTAGTATACTTTTCACAGTGTGATTAGGAGAGCTTACATCTAAGAAGGGAAAGATCACGACATCTGACTTCCAGCAGTGCATTTGAAGCTTTATTCTGTGGCATGCTAACAACAGAGAATCCGTTCTGGTTGACAGCACATTTCTTTACTCTCTCCCAGATCTGGCCTGTCTTCCTGAGTACCTTCCTAATGTCAGATCTCTCAGCACCCCAGCTGTCTTCAGTTTCTGCCTGAACTGTTTTTCTCCCAACCTTTTCCTTTACCTGGCGTGACTTTTCAGTAATCTTTGAAATTTGCCTCCAGACTTTGATTTCATATCATATTTCCTTTCAAAAGTGATCAAAGGTCTCCAGAAATTTTGTGAGAATCAAAATATGTTACTGAAAGGAATCAGCTGTTTTCTAATTCCTACTTCCACTGGCCTGTGAAATACTGACATTGGAGTTATGGTGTGGTCTTCTTAAGTAGACTGATTCCTTGGGCCTGGGATTTAGCTCATTAGTTCCGGTGTCTGCCTTGCAAAAGCAAGGTCTCAAATTGGATCCCTGGTACCATGTACCACAATGCTGGGTGTGGTGGCTCACGCCTATAATCCCAGCACTTGGGAGGCAGAGGCAGGAGGATTGTTGTGAGTTCAAGGCTAGCCTGGGCTTCATAGTGATCTCAGGGCCAGCCTGAACTACAAAGTGAAACCCTGTCTCAAAGAAACAAACAAACAAAAAACCTAGCTAGATTCCTGGGCTTCACACAGGAACTACTAGCTGATCATAATCACTAGCAGTTGGGGCTTGAGAAAGTACATTTGAAACAACCTCTTCAAGGGGTTTTTATGCACATGCTTACTGGGAACTCACTTTAGTTTGTTCCCTTATATAATATTGTCTCCTCTTTTCTCAATGAGAAGGTGAAAAAGAGTTACTGTAGTGTCTATTTTCCAACAGCTTTTGAGTGGAGCCAGAACCAAAACAGATTTGCCATGGAGTTTTTCTCATTAAATTCAAAGTCAAGGAGGTAATTACTCATTTGCTTACCATGGTAGGTGATTGCAAAGATATTCTCATAGAATATTCTGTTTAGTTGGTTGGCTATTTTTCTCTAGGAGGTAAAGGTGAATTTCTGCATTCTATTTGGAACACATTTTAAGCTTTTAAAAAAAGCCAGGCATAATCCTTTAGAAATCCTGATTCAGTTGGTGTGGGCTAGTACCTGTCTATGTAGAAAACTCCTTTAGTGAGCTTCTAATAAAAGAACTACCACATAGCACCGTGGGCTTAGATTTAGACACTGTTTTGAGGTAGGCTTTACTTTGGTGGAAAAGATGAGGGAATGAATATGGCAAGTTGAAGGAACTGTAAATGATGATGTTGAGGTATGAATATGTGGTAGAATGCAGGAGGCGAATACATTCAGATTTGACCAGGTTGTATCACCTGAAATTTAGACATGTGTGCCAGACATGCCATTTCTGATGAAAGTCCTTTACTAAGATATAACTTTAACATTTATGATATGACATTTGAACAATATTTTATGCCTTTGCAAAATGGCAGGGACTGTTTGATTTACTAAATTACTTGGTAGTGAACTTGCAAAAATGTGTTTTATTTTTGGTATCATGATAAAGTTCATGTAATCTGCTGAAATCCTTGTTTTCTTTAGACAAAAACAATTTTATTTCAGACTGGCTTTGCAGACGCCCCAGTTGATTTTTGTGTTTGATTACAGAAACTTTCGGTAGGATCCTGGTAAAATTTTTCCCACTTTTCATATTACTTTCAATATTTATTTTATTTTTTAAAAATAATTGATTTTATTTGTGCATTTTATATATATACTTTATGATCACAATTGACACTGAGGATTTGTACAAACACAGTGACACAACTTAATTCTCATTATTCCCATTCTCCTGCTTCCCCTACAACCTCCCACCTCTATACACATAAGCTTTGTTTCATTTATTTTACCATCAAATTTTTTCTTTCCCTGTTTTACTTATCCCTAAACATCTTTACCCTTTGAATATTTTATTACTACTTTGAAATATCTATCATACATTTTTATTTTCTTTGTTGTTGAGGTAAAGTCTCATTATGTTGCCATGGTAGACTGACCTCTAACTCCTGGGCCCAAACAATCCTCTTGTTTCTGCCTCCTGAATAATTAGAGTCACAGACGTATGATGCTGCACCTGACTCATTACACCTTTTCACTCTGTACATTGATTAATCTGTTTCATACGTATCTTAACACAATATAGTACTGATTTATTATTTAGAAATAGACAAACATAACTCTTATGTGCCCGACCATGTTTCATTCATGTACATATCCAACTACACTTCAGCTGTGAATATTAGCAAGGCATGTCTCCAGCCAATTCTCTCACCTCATTCTCTGCCACTTTTCTTGTCGTACACTTTACCCTTTCTGCTGCCCAGAACACCAGCCTTGATTGGCTTGTTTTCCTTCTTTTTCTATCTCCTCCTCCACCAGAACAGGGCATCGCAATACTTTTCCTGTAATAGAGTGCACAAAACATGGTAATATTTTTGTAACACACCAAGATGAAGACAGGAAGCTACTTGCCAGTAGAGGACACTGGTTAGGGGCTCTAGCTGCTCATCTCTGGCCTGCTGGTCTAAAGGCTGAAATGTCTCAGGTAAGCACAAGGGAGATCTGTGAGTGGCCATCTCTTTTACATTCACTGGGTCTCAATCATATCTCCTTTCAGAAGCCCCATGTCACTCACCACTCCCACAAGATCAGATGCTCCAACCTTGCCAGCACATTTCTCAGTGTTAGCTTCTTTATAGTATTTTATCTGCACCTCCACTTCTGTCATTTATTTACATGTTCATTTATTTTGTTATAGTTTGTCTTTGTCAAATTTGATATAAGCTTCTTGAGTGCAGGAATACTTGTATGTATTCAGCAAGTATGAAAAGCTGGAACACAATACACATAGCAGATTGATGGAATAGCTGAGTGACCAGGCCAGGTTATTCCCAACTCCCAGTGAGGTTCACTGGGCTGGGTGGAAACATGCCTCAGTGAATGAGTTAAGGCTGTTCTAGGGGATGGTGTATGGCCTGACTACACTAGATGCTCAACAAGTGCGTGGGAGTAAATGAATAAGGGAAAAGACAAAGGAAGGGATAGGTGATCAGATACAAATTGAATCTACTTTGATCTGTTTGGATTCCTTTGGGGTTTTCCACTAGAACTGGCAGCTTAGTTTGAACATGGGTAATATTGTCAGGTGTTTCCTGTTTCAGCAGAGTAATGGACCATCTGGCTCACAAGAAGCTCCAATTGTCTCCATTTTCCAGAAATCAGATAAATTTAGAGTAAAAAAAACCTCTGAAGCCTCTTAAAGTTTTGAAATATTTCCTCTTAGAACAGGCAGTAAGTCATAGAAGTCATGGCGAGGGGATCATCAAGCTGATGATCCAAGAACTACGGACCATCCCATGGGATGGAGGGTTACTTTTCCAAACTCGAGGACTGAGAGTACTCTGGACAGCCCACACAGCCTGTGGTGCATGTTTTCAGGAGTTTCAGTTTGGACAGAAGCCATAGCTATTGTCTTTCCCCTCCGTTCGCCTATGACCAGGAAGCATCTGTACATCAGCAGGTGACTGTGAGTAAATGAGAAATTGGAGTTGCATAGGTCAGGTAGCTACATACAGTGAGTAGTTTTCTAGGGCTGAGAATGCAACGCTCTTAATGTAATCATGAATTTAAAAAGATAATAGCAATAAACCATTTATTTGAAAAATTGAATAGGCCTAAGCTCTTATAAAGATTAAATATTAAGAGGTATATAAAGGCCTACCATAAGGCCAGGGATACAGGACCCACTCACATATGCTGTCCATCAATGTTATGGCTTTATGTAAGTCCTTCATCAGATGCCAAAATACTGGCAGTTGATTCCATTTCTTTCTACTGAGGATGAAACAGTGGCTATGAAGTTCAAAGTGTGAGGTCCAGACCGCACACAACAAAAGCCATCTTTAATCAGAAAGGCTCAGGGCATTAACGAGTGAAATCTAAAAATCCATTAAAATGAAGATACATTCAGTCACTTTGGAGGCAAATTCTTATTTTGAGATTTCTTATAATAAAGTCAATATCAACATGTTTGACATATTAATATGAACACTGTATTTAGTGATAATTAACACCTTGATATCTTTTCTGCAACAGGATGAACATTCATACTTTGAGAAATTAGTTTGGTTTGTTTCCCATTAAGTGACAGGGCTCAAATCAAAGACTTCTCATTGACAGTGAAAATACTGATGGTTTTTTTTTTTTTTTTTGAGACAGGGTCTTGCTTTTTGTAGTTCAGGCTGGCCCTGAGCTCACTATGTAGCCCAGGCAAGCCTCGAACTCAGCAATCTTCCTGCCTCTGCCTCCCGAGTGCTGGGATTACAGGCATGAGCCACCACGCCTGGCTGGGTTAAGTTTTTTAAAAACTCTATATATTTTTAATTTTCAAGGTAGTATTGTAATTAATAATAAAATAACTTCACAAAGAGTATATAATACACCTTTAAAATGGATATATGCTTTTATCGTTGGTTGACTTTGTGATCGCAGCCATTCTTTGTGGAGTGAGGTGGAATCTCAATGTTGTTTTCATTTGCATCTCTCGAATGACCAGAGATGTTGAGCATTTCTTCATATGTTTCTTGGCTGCTTTGATTTCTGCCTCTGAGAAGTGTCTGTTCATTTCAGTTGCCCATTTTTGAATTGGGTCTTTAAA
>PVIC010041474.1:0-16145 GCA_004025085.1 Thryonomys swinderianus
TGGCAGGTCCCCAGCGAGCGAGCAGTGGGTCACGTACAACGCACCGGCAGCAGACAGGAGTCCTGGCGCGTGGCTGGCTGGGCCGGCAAATGCCATAAGCCTCCCACATTTGCAGGGCTGTGCCACTTCCTCACGAGAGCAGCACCAGCCAGGGTCGCTGGCGTTTACCTGACGTGTGGCTTGAGGTCCCACTCAGCAGGGCAGTGAGGGGTGACAGGGCAGCTGAAGCATTCTAGGGTAGTGGGGTTGCGGCCAGAGTGGTGCATGAGGCCCAAAGAGCACAGTGCTTGTTAGGTGGAGAGCAGGTGACCAAGCACTGCGATGCTGTCACTCTCTGCAGACCCTTCATGGCTGTCGCTGCAAGCTGGCTACCCGCAGACTCACCGTGTGCTCCCCAAGTGACAGAGAAAGCACCTGTCTCTCAACAGTGGGGAGCGCTGTCCAACACGCTGCATTCTCTAGCAGAGAGCTGAGGGGGTTCATTTTTTCTTTTCTTTTTTCTTAAAGATCTAGAAGTCCAGTTTAAAGCTTCTCTGGCACTCAAGGAGAAGGCCCTCACAGGGCTATCAGGGAGGGGCTGTTACTGAGATTTACTCGGCTCATTCCAGGCTGTAAATTCATTTCTTAGTCTAGTTTCACCATATGCCATAAATAACAGCTACGAAAACCAATGCCACCCAGACCCAGGAACAAACTGAAATCAGGCTTTAAAAAATTGCCCACAACCTTGTACATTTGCATGATTCTTAGATATGCTAAGTCCCAAGCTACTCCTCCTGACCACCATCAAACCCATGTGTGCACGTATACACAAACACCACAGTGGTTTAAGAGGCAAAGAACTTCCGGCCAGAGGGTTACCTCAGTGGTTCCAGCACCTGCCTCGCAAGCACAAGGCCCTGAGTTCAATCCCAGTAACCACATACAATGCTGGGTGTGGAGACTCACGCCGACCAACCATCAATACCACATACCACAGTGCTGGGCATGGTGGCTCATGCCTGTCATCCCAGCACTCGGGAGGCAGAGACAGGAGGATTGCTGAGTTCGAAGCTTGCCTGGGCTACATAGTGAGCTCAGAGCCAGCCTGAACTACAAAGCAAGACACTGTCTAAAAAAAAAAAAAAAAAAAAAAGAGGCAAAGAACTTCACTGAGTCCCTGTAACCAATCACTGGGGATAAAGACGTGGAGAGATAAATAATAATCAGAAAAAACTGACATTTTTCTTAAATATTGCTTCAGCTGTAACAAGGATTTTAACTGGGTGGTTCATAAGAAAATAAGAGACTCAGAAGTAGAAACAATTCTGGTAGGAACCCAGAAAACCAGGATACTGATAGGAATGTAGGGCAATAAAGGCCAGGTTAAGAGGGTTTTCAGTTGGAACAAAGACTTCAGTGGCAGTTAGATAAGAGGTTGTGTGTTTCACACTCTGGCAGAAATTCTGTCTACATTTTGCCCATGCTCTCAGGATAACGGACTAATATATCTGATAGAGGAAATTTTAAAACTACCCAACATTCAGGCTGTGGCATGGGTGCTGCTGGCTGCTTTGACCAGATTCATAGCGACAATTAAGAGCAAAAAGCAGAGCCCAAAACTTTAAGTTTTGGATCCAAAGGATCCATGAATAAATCTGGGGGGAAGTAGCTATGGTTGTTGAAGAGAATATTACTAAAAATAAGCTGAGTGCTTTCCATCAGGACAGTAAATGAGATGTCTTGAAGGTCTCTCAGGAAATGGTCAGAGCCCCCCTGTCACATGGTTAGGGCCAAAAAGGCTAAACTCTTAAAAGACTTTGTTTTGAAAAGAGAGCCCTGCTCATTCAGAGTCAGGTAAGGAAGTGCTCTCCCAAGTCCAGCCATTCTGGCACTCAGCGGCCACTGTACTCACTGTCCCACAGGGGCCTGGCTGCTGGTCAAGCTGGCATCAGGCCCTGGCATCATCCGCGTGGTGCTGGCTTCTCAGGCATGCATAACAGAAGAAAATCACCCTGGTGGTTTCCACTCAGACTTTTTAAAGACGTAAGATTCAGGCAAAGAGCCCCTGGAGGAGGGCAGCGTGCGACACTCGGAAGCCAAAGGAGCAGTGAAGACCCCAGAAGTCAGAGATGCGGGGAGTAGGGGACCCCTGCTGAGGACACCCCAGGACTTACGCAGCAGCCGCCATGGGAGCCCAGGTGCACTGGACCTGGAGGAGTCCTCGAAAGCATCACCTCACAGGTGCTAGACGCAGAGCTGCAGGACTTTGGGCTTACTCTGCGGAATCTCTGCCTTGCCCTGGTCCCGTGCTTTTCTGTCCACTACTCCTCCCTTTTGGAACAGGATTGTCTACCTTGTGCCATGGTCCCTTGGAAATATGCAACTTGTTTTTTAATTTCATGAGGTTTCATAGCTAAGAGTCTGACGTGAGTCTCAGGAGAGATTCTTACTAGACTTGAAAAATGCTGGAACTATTGAGATTTCGGAAAAGGAGCTGCTGTTTCTGTACATAGGCGGTTGTGCCGCATTGGGCAGAATTACAAACTGGTCTTGGGTCCCTCTCACAGCCTTCCCTGTGGCCAGAGGACATGACCTTGACCTCCCTGAGCTTTCCATCCTGGAGAAAACGAGCCGTGTGTGTGGCACTGATAGAGGGCCTCCACTTCTGCTCCAAGAACCATCTCCTGCCTGCTCCTCCTCTTCCTCGGGTGCCCAGAGAACCCCACCTCTCTACTTGCGTGTCTTGGGCCACCTCATGTGAGATGTCCTGAGTAAGACATGGCCCAGACGATGTGTCCTACCTGACCCCAGAGTCACAGCCAGCTGTCTCATTCATGGTGCTGACCACAGAGCACCCCACAGAGGAGGAAGTGGCCCTTGTCATAGGAGCCTGGCTGGAGGTGAAGGGGGGTGGGAAACCAGACACAAAGGGGAGAAGCCAGACAGTGACTGGCATCCAAGGAAGCCTGACTCCATCTGACACTCTGGGTATGCAGGATAAACCGCAGCACAGAATCTGCCAGGTGGCAGGCTGCTGGGCCCTCTTCTTGGCCCTGGCTGAACCCTGGGAGTGAGTGTTTAGGCCCTTGGGAATGTCTGGGCATTGGCTCCATTGGCCAAGCGCCATACCCCGTGAAGGAACACAAGCCTGCGCCAGCAGCTGAGCGGGCCGGGGTAGGAGGCAGTGTGCTGGCCAAGCACATGGACTGCGCAGGCATGGGGGCACCTGCTGCGGGCCGTCGCCCCAAGCTGCGTGTTGTGATGGGCAGTGGCCGGGGCAGGTGCTGAACCTGGCCTCACTCCCGGCTCTCGGGAGAGCAGCTACGCCTGTGATCCAGCCTCCTGTGCCTCTGCAGGATGCACGCTGCTGGCGGCAAAGGCTGCGTGCGACGTGGGAAAGGCCCACTCTGCATCTTGGAGTCAGACTATGTCTGGGGGATCCGGGAGCACTGTGGTCAGGCTAGCAAGGAAGGGGCCCCACAGGGCACTGAAGTCTGAACGAAGTGACGGGGTGAAGAGGAGAGCAGAGCCAAGAGGAAGGCAGGAAGGGGGGGCGAGAGTCTGCGAAGTGCTGAGGCGCTTGTCTTCGTGTGACCCCACATTTGCCCACATGGGCAGCAACAAGGACACCAACTGCTGGGTGTGAATGCCCCTGCCAGGACAAACAGAGGAGGAATCTGCTAGAGGGGATGGACAGACAGCTGGCAAGCAAGACAGAAGTCTCAAGGTCGCAGCAAAGAGGTCAGTGGCGACAGCAGCCGACCAGACAGAAGAGGTCCCGGGGGGCCTGGGAGAGGGGCTGTTGAGCAGGAGCAGCTCTGGTCCCTGAACTCACGCCCTCCTGAGCCCCCCGAGGGTCAGTGTCTCACCCTGTCCCCCACAGGGAATGCGAACCTGCTGGTGCTGTGGGCAGCGCAGGAGCTGATGGGGAGAGGAGGACACGGCCATGCTGGAAAGGCCCATGCTGCTGGCAGCTGAGTTCGGAGTTCGCAGTTTTAGGGGCTTTTCACTTTTAATTCTTCCTCCCCAACCTCCATTATCCTAGAAAAGAACAAAGGCTACAAGAAAATGGAAGGGAAAAAAGACAACTTAAAACAGCCCCAAACCCAAACAACAAAAACAGCAACTGCTCCATCTCAAAGCCAGTGCAAATTAGACTAAGCAGCCACGGAAGCCAAATGGAAATCGTAATTCTTACAGCCCTTGCTGCTCGACACGTGTAATAGGCTTGGCAGGGACGCAGAGTAAGGGCCTGCGGCAGGTTTCAGAGAATCTATAGACTACTCGCTGCCGAGAAGCCAGATTTCTGCACAGCCCAGGAGGAGGATGGAGCACAGGCCCAGTTCTCAGCTGGACCAGGGCCTGGGCCTCCCGCCCATGCTCAGCCCCTCTTGGAAGTGAAATGTGTCCCCAGGCAGCCCCAGTTTAGGAAGGGAGCTCCGGACGCCAGGACCTCTAGGAAATGGAAGCAGTCTGGGGAGGCGCCTCCTCTTGTCACAGGCGAGAGGAGGGGAGGGACAGAAGGGCGCTGCCCCACGCCGGTCCTGCTGGGCACTGTCGTCCCCCCAGAGCCCGCACAAGGCGCCCTGCTTCCTGGGAGGGAAGGAGGATCCCAGAGCTCAGAGGCTGCCAGTCACACAGCGGGAAATGTGAAGTCCGGCTCCGAGCCCGAGTCCTCACTCTCTCACCTGCCCCAGGCTCACACTGACCGGCTCTGTGAAGTGCAGGTGGTTAGTATTTCCAGAGTTACAGGCCCCAGAGTCTGGACCGTGCAGCTGCTCCTCAAAGGCATCATAAGGCCATAGGCGATGTGCAAGTGAAGAGCTGAGACTGTGTTCCAATAAAACTTTATTCACAAAACAGGCGGTGGGCCAATTTGCCTTGTGGGCCACACTCAGCTAAGCTTTATCTTACCTTAATATGATATATTTTTTAAAAATGAATGTCACAGAGACTCATGAGGGAAAGGCAATCCTAGGACAGCAACAATGGCAGCTAAAGTAGCAAAGCTACGGGAATAACAGCTTGCAGTAAGGCTCCAGTTTCACAGCACACACGTTTCCATAGACCGTCCAGAGCAGGCAAACCCGACCCTCCGTGCTGTGAGCCATTGCTCACACTCTTCAACCTCTGCTTCTGTGTTCCATGGAGGAAGTCGCCACGTCGGCCTCCGTGTCCTTGAAAACCCAAACAGGGTCATTCTCACAATGTGCTTCCTGCAGAGCTGGATGTAACAGGTGTTCAGCAGCTACCGGGGAATCCAAGGCCTGGAAGTACAGAGTCATTTGTGTGGCCTCGGGACACGAGGCCTGTGGGTTAGGGACCCAGCAGGATCGTGCAGGCGGAGCCAGACTGAGCCCGGGTCTCTGGGCACATTCATACCTGACCCCTGTGAGAGGAAAGAACCCACAAGGCAGGAGCTGAGCAGAGAGACGCAACAAGCACCAGAGAGGGGACCCGCCCGCCCCACCGTCTCCACCAACCTGGAGGACTCCCCACAGCACTGGGGCGGGGGGACTCCCTAGTGTGATGGGCTTCAAAATATCATCCGGCAGGGTGCCGTGCCTCATGCCTGTAATCCTAGCACTCTAAGAGGCTGAGGCAGGATGAGCCCAAGCTGGAGCAGTCCAGACAACTTGGTGACTCAACCAGACTGATTCAAAGTAAAATAGTTAAAAATCTGAGAATGTAGCAGAGTAAAAAAGCCCTGGGTTCAGTCTCTAGTACCAAAAATTAAAAAGTAAAAGTCCCTGCTCCAGCGGCTGTTTTCCGCCCAGCTGGACCTCTCAGCAGGAGGGGAGACAGCATCTGTCGTTTCCTGACGTGTGTTCTGGGTTCCTAGGCTCCTGGTCCAGCATTCACAAGCAAAGTGGACCGTTAGAAAATCCAAGCACGAAGAGCTAAAGGGCTCTGACTCTGAAGAAAACAAACAGGCTCTGAAAACTCACTGCTATGCTTGATTCTGAGCCCAGGCGCCTCCTTCCCCTGTGGCAACAAATCTCTACTTTACAAAGTAGAAAGGAACCCTCTCACTGCTCTGGATCTGAAAGTGAAACCCGGGAGTCAGCAGGGCCACTCTGCCAGGGCTCCAAGGAGAGCCGTCCTGCCCATAGCCCGCTCCTGGCGCCTGAGCATTCCTGGTCATAGCAACTGGCTGTGCCCCCACCCGGCACTGCCTTCTGCTTGGAGTCTCCCTGAAGGGCTGTCACTGGGCTGGGCCACTCCAGTCACTCCTCTTACAGAGCCTCACTTAATCGTACCATAAGCAACAAAGCCACAGCCACACTTTAACGAGACTGACCTCACAGGACTTGGGAGGAGGGCAGGCTCAGCTCCTCGGGGTGTGGGAGTCATTCAGTCCATGGCAGGGTTTCTCGCTGTCCAGTTCAGAACTGCAGTCATGATTTCCAACCTCAGAGGGTCCTGGCTCTCAGGGAGCATGGCATCGGGACCAGCTGATCCAGGCCTCTCCACTCCCCTCGTTTTCCTGAGAAGTTCAGCAATTGCCTGTGCTGCTCTCAGAGCTGAGCCTGCAACCCAGGCTCCCAGCACAGCTCTTCCATGTCCATTCTGTGGCTGTCCAGGCCTGACCTCCCATGGCCCTGCATGATTATTAGGCATCTGGTCAATCCACGCAACTGTGCCTTCACAGGCTGCTCTGTGCTGTATGCTGGTGGAAGCCACACTATCCAGACTTGCGGTGATTTGCCTCAGTGGTGAACCCAGCATTCAGAGAAGCCTGCTTAGTTTACTAATCCTGGGTCCTTTCTGCTCTGGTGCTAGTGTGCAGTTGTCCAAGTGGACAGAGTGCACTAGGGAGGGCGATGGAGAGCAAGAGGAGGCCTCAGCCTACTGCCCTGACGACCAGAGACACGTACGGGGCAGGCAACATAGAGAGGGCTGGGCCAGAAGGAGCCCTCTGCCAGACCCTGGAGCTCCACAGGAAACTGGCAACGTGGGTACTATGTTGCAAACACTGTGTAAGCACATCTTCATGGAGAAGTAAATGATCAGTCAATAAATAGCTAAGTAGGCCAAGGATTTGGCTCAGTGGTGCCAGCATTTGCCTGACAAACACAAGGTCCTGAGTTCAATCTCTGGTACCACATTCCACAGTGTAGGCATGGTGGCTCACACCTATAACCCCAGCATTTGGGAGGCAGAGGCAGGAGGATTACTGTGAGTTTGAGGTTGGCCTGGGCTACATAGCGACTTTGGGGCCTGTCTGAACTACAACTTGAGACCCTGTCTCAATAAGTAAATAAATAAATGAATAAATAAATAGGTAATTACTCACTGTGCATCCCTCCTATCCAGGTGGAGATAGAGCTAAAAGGAGCTATCTACTCTCTGTTCGCCCACCAAGGATGAGAACCTGCCTGCAGTATAAAGTCACGTCACCTGCACACTCGCCTTTGAGGGTGGAGCTGTGCGGACGGCTGTGAGTCTGTCGGCAGCTCTGGGGGCCGAACAGCAGGCCCTGGCTGCAGGAGAGTGCGCTCCAAGCCCACTGTGCCACAGCCCAGCACCCTCGGGGGGCCTGGCCCACGGGACCTGAAGCCACTCCACGCTCCCAGCCACTACCATCCGCTGCACACTGGGGTCTCTTGCATGCTGCCATCACCAGAAAAGGGCAGCGGAGCAAGCAGTGAGCTTCTGAGTCACCACGCGCTATGGTGTGTCCTCTAGTCAAAATGCTAGCGCGTCTGTGGGAAGAGACAGAGAAAGCATCAGCCAGAGAAAGGGAGACGAACATGTACATGTGGCTGCGATAGTGCCAGGCACGAGGGGTGTGCCATGGTGCACCCACCGTTAGTACCGAGAGGACCGCATTGGCGGCTGTGGTCCAGGTGCAGCTACAGCGAGCAGCGCAGGCTGTGCACATAGAGGGCGCAGCCTGTCCAGGCCCGCGAGGATAAGGGAGCACAGGCTGCCTTCCTCAGCCCTGGGTCTCCAGCTCCTGGTTCTCTGTCTGGTGAGCAGCAAGTCCGCAGCGGGGGCCCCACTCTGGGCACACAGCCACGGGCCCCGGTGTGCACAACGAGACATTGCCCACCAAGGAGTGCGTGACGGGCCACAGCCACTATTGCCCGGGCGGTGGTGCTGCAGTCTGGGCAGGGGAGGCTGAGCCAGAGAACTGCGTGGTCCCGCTGGCCTCATAATGTCGGGTTCTTGACCTTTGTTCAAAGCCACACATCTGGTTACTTCTAAGAGGCCAAGGTCTGCCTCCCAGTGGCCACACAGCTCTCCTCCTGGGTCAGCCGGAAACAGCTGCTTCTGAGGTCCCTCTCCTGCTGATGGCCTCCTCGGGGGGCAGGTCCTCTGGTCGTTCTCCTCCCTGCCACCCTCTTCTCCTGGGAGCCCTCTCTGGGGGGTCCACGTGCCAGCCTCAACACTCTGGGCCCATTTTACACCTCACGGCCCCCGTCTCTCTCCCACCCCTTCCCTCGGACATGGCATGGGTGAGGGACCCTGACTGTGGCCTCAAGGAGACTTTCACATGCATCCCAACTCCCCTTTCTTGTCCCTCTGAGCCCCAGCTCCCTCAGAGTCAGGAGTTGCCTGTGGGATTGTCCAGGATGCAGTTCACTGCCAATAAAGAGCAGCTGTTGTTAGATGCTAGGTCAGTGCTTCTGCCAGGTGAAATCCAGTAGTACAGGGCAATCCGTCCCCAAAGCAAGCTTTACTCTTTGCTAAAATTCCCTGCCTCTGTTCCCATAAAAATCTTTAATCTCTTTTTCTGGGAAGAATAGAGCCCTAACTTGCCCCACAGAGACTCAAATGCAGTTATACCCAAGCTCCTCCACTGCACAGCTCGGGCCAAGGGCTCCATGTGCAGCACTGTGCCTCGCAGCTTGGCATTGCCGTGACCTCCTGACCCTCCCGTCTGCTCTGGGCAGCACTGTGGGCTCTGCCTGGTGTCAGACTCCTTCACTTCTTTCTGCCTTCAAGTGGCTGCAAAGTCCACCTCACAGGTGTCTGCAGCAAGGGCTCCCGAGCTCTCCGCTGCTGAGGACCAGCCTCTGCAGTTTCTGCCCTACTGTCCTGGTAGCCCTGCAAACTGAGCTTCCGTTTTCACATCGCAGCTTTCCAAATACCTAACCCGAAGATAAACTCCAAATATGAGCCTAGTGACTGAGCCAGAATAAGAGCCTGGGATGGGCGTGAGCCCGAGAGGTCTGTGCAACTCTCAGTATGGGTGGGAGGAAGCAGCTCCCACGGTGTCCACACCCCTGTCCTGCACCGTGACAGCACAGCCATGAGGCCTTTGCGGAGTGCTTCATTTTGGGACCGTGCCATGCAGAGAGAGCGTTGGGTCAGACATGCAGGCAACAGAGTTGCACCAGCCATCGGGTCAGGAAAGGTGGAAGCAGGAGGTGAAAGAAGAGCCAGGGGTTGTGACTGGGACGCAACCCTCACCAGTGTCCTTGAAGAAGGGAGGGGCTCCAGGAGCTGCGTGCTGCGAGCAGCGAGACCACACGGCAAGGCCAGGGGCTCCGGGGTGGGGGTGCAGCCTGCAGACACCCTGACTTCAGCCCAGTGAGCCAGCACTGTCTCTAAACCACATTTGTGATGTTGCCAAAGCACAGAGCACTGACACAGGAGAGGAACGGACGCGAGCTCAGGGGGCCCAGAGAGTCATCAGACTCCATGAAGGTGAGTGGGGGAGAACCAGGAGTGGCAGAGCTACGGAAAGGTTAAAGGAGATGAAGACCAAGGTCAGTCCTGAGCCCCACCCCTGACCTCTAGGTCTGGCTCCTCCCCTATCCCATAGTGCAGCCCCAGCCCTGGAGGGGGCTCTGAAGTGGAGAAGCTGCCCTGCTCTCCAGCCGTGTCCTCCCTGTGTGGGAAGCGGCTCAGCATGGTGTAATTGGACCAGGCATTTATGCCTGGGGTTTTGGAAAATAACTCCTGAGTCAGGGGTCTGCACTTTATGGTGCTTCCCCGAATATACCAGAGGATCTGCTATAACAAGGAGCTGCCCTGGGTTACTGCCAGAAAACATGTTCTGGCTCCCTGAAAATTCCCCTATTCCTGTGCTGGACCCGCTGACCACTGTCTCTCAAGTTAGCAACGTGTTGTTTCTCTTCCAGTTTCTATGTAGGCTAGGACAGAGTTCAACAGAGTTAGCAGAATTAATTAACTATATGATGGATGTACTTATTCTTCTGGTCTTATTCTATTAAAAGTTAAGTATTAATAGAAAGCAGTACACAGAAGTTAGAGTTAGGGAAAAGATTTAAGAAAATTGTAGTTTGACATTTTGAGAAATTGATGTTAGACTTATGATCATCATATTTATAGTTACCATTTGTTTCTGTTCTAGTTTCTAAAAAGTGTACTGATTTCTTGACTACCTGTTTTTGTTTCTACCAACCAAATGATAAATGTATAAGATCATAATAACCATTACTGACATCATGTTACCTTTCTAAATCAGTATAAATATAGCCTGATCAATAAACACGGTGCCTGCTCGGTACTGACTGAGAGGTCCTCCCGATCCCATCTTTGTCTGTCTTTGTCTGTCTTGTGTTTTCTTCATCCTCACCCCCCGACTCAGGTACTGTCCGATTGCCGGCAGGCCCCAGCATCCCTGGACCCCTGGGATCTCCTACCAGTGTCAGCACAGGCCTCAGAAACAAGGGGGACCCTGAGGAACTCCGGCAGCAAAGAGCAATCTAGGGAAACCTGGGTGTAGAGTACGCTGGATAGAGTCCTAAGACCAGGAGGTGATCCTAGCTAAAAGACAAAGAAATCTAAACAAAATATAAATTTCTATAAGTGATAATGCATCACGTTGGTACATTAATTGTGGCAAATGAACCACAGTAAGGGAAGATGTTAGTAATAGAAGAACTGGAGTACAAATGTCTCTTGACAATTTTGCCATCAGTCTAAAAGTACTACTAAAATAATTTATTTTTAAGGCATCTGCAGGGACTAGCACAGAGACAGAAGGCAGGTTTCCTCTCTGGCCTGTGGGAGCCTCATGTCCTCAGTCTTCGTCTGTGCCCTGGAGTTGAGCTCTCTCCTCACCCACGTGCATGAGGAGGAGCTTTCCGGCCACCGTGATGGGACTGGGAAGGGCGTGTGGACCTGCCAGCCCTGGGACTCCTCTCCTGGTGCTGCTGGACTCTGGGGAGAGAGAAACCTGTCCCCTCCTGCCCTGCGGAATCACTAAGAGTCAGAAGCTGGCACCTTCCACTCTCAGGTGTCTCACCTGAGAGTGTTCAACACAGAGGACCACAGAATTGAGGGGGGAAGGATCCAGAGTCCAGCAGCAGCCACGGGGCCCACAGAGCCCCAAAGCAGATGGCAGCCCCAGATGTGCAGTGCGTCCCATCATCCCTGCGCTCATGCAGGTCTGAGTGGAGCTTCGAGCCACTGTGGGGCGCAGGGTCTGAATGTGGAGGTCTGGAGCCAGCAGCCCGGAGAGAAGCAGAGGTCGCCCTTCTGCCGGCCACTGTTTCCATCGCTCTCAGCTTCCTCTGTGGAGACACCTCTCCTTTATGGGTCATGTCGGGGCGGTGAGAGCTGACAGCAGCGAAAGGAAGCAGCTCTGATGATCCCTCCGCACAGGCCTCCCGCTCCCTCACACCACTGTCACCGTCAAGCTGAGCTCGGGCCAGCCACGCTTCTGTCTCAGTGATGAGGCTCGCCACGCAGCCCTGTCCACCTTGCTCTTTGGCCCTGGTAGACTTCAGCATCTTTTCTAGGTGAGGGTGGCAGCTGCACAGATCCCACCTCCCCTGTGGACCCCAGAGTCTCACCTCAAAGCTAAAGGCTGGATGACAGTTGTCCCGGATGTCCAGATGTGCTCCCACTTCACAGTCCCCTCAGTACTCATGGCATTGCACCATTCTTTATCTGGCCTCTGTTTCTCCTCCTCCTCTGAACTCTTACGTTGGAAGAAGAGTGTGATTAATTCTTAATTCTCAAGTTGCGGCAAGAGGTGGGGTCAGGGGAGAACACAGAGGACAGAGGGCCATGCCGGGACTGAGGTCATCTTTTGACCCTCATGCCACTCATTACCTGTGTGCGGACTGTTCACAGAGACGTCTTTAGGAGACCGTGAGAGAGGTATGAGCCCGGAGCGTGAAGCCTCCCCCGCAGGGAGGAGCATTTGGAAGGTCGGCAGGTCCTGCCATCTCTCCCGCGCCCCTCTCTTGTGCATTACACCCTCCAGGGACCCACAGGATGCTGCATCTGACAGCCTCACTTTCCCTCGGTTCAGACCGCTCCGTCCCGTGGAGCTGGCCGTGAAGATGCCTTGGTCAATACTTCCAGGACGCCGGGCAGGTGCGAAGAGCCACAGTGACAGAGTCTGAGGAAGCTCATTTCATTCTTACACAAATAACTGGCACATGATCTTAGATTCTCAAATCAGAATTTCCTCTGTCAGTAATTCACAGTAAGAGGCACTAGTGAGTATGGTAAATTGTTCACTGTGCTGGTGGAACACAAAACCCAGCACAATGTGGACAGGGAAGTGGGGGTGTGCTGGGGGAAATGAGACCAGGCTCCGTCGCGGCCGAGGATGGTTCTGAACAAACTCAGGGAAACGCATTTCTCAGGGACCTTGAGCGTGTTGGGGTCCGCGCAGGGCTGGAGCAGCACCCAGGAGCAGAACGCAAAAGCAGGAGGATTCCACATACACTGACTCATGTCCCTGGAACCCTGCACGAGCACCACCAGCAACATGGGGAGCAGAGACACCAAGCTGCTCGAGTTAGCAGCCAGGAAGCAGCGCACATGTGGGCACTCAGCACAGCAGCCCCGTCCCTGCCCAGCGCAGGACCAGTTGTGCAGCTCCTGTCCATGCTGCGGAGTCCTGTGACTGCGTCACCACATGGGGGCCCACACAGCCGACTTCAGAGCAGGGCGGCCACGCGCCTGTGCCCCAAGAGGGAAGCGCAGGGGGGCGTGGCCGGGGTCTGGCCTGACTGCAGGTTTTCTCACCAGGCCCTGTGAAAATACCGACTGGCCTCCTATGAGTTTCTCACAGTGCAGGTGAGGATGAAGTTTTCAGCCTTCCTCCCTTCGCCACAGGGAGGCGTAGACACAGCGTGCCAGCCCAGGGAACAGACAGGCCACGGCCAAGGCGTGTGTGTGCGAAGACTGCACTAGCACCACGCTGGCATATGACGGGAGCTGGAGGTGGACAGGTAACCGCAAGAGAAGAAAGAAGGAAGCGGCGGGCCCGATGCCCATGATGGTGCCATGTGACATTGGGCACATTTCAGCACAGGCTTGAAGGAGGAGAGGAGAACCAGGCCCAGGTCGGGGTGAGGAATCCCCAGGCAGCGGCGAGATCCAGAGGTGCAGGCTGTGGGAGACAAAGGCCCTGATACTGGAGGGACAGTGGAGTCCAGGACTTGGGGTGGGGGGCAAGGGCTCAGAGCAGCAGCAGGAGCAGATCGTCTTGTTTGGGTTTCTGGCTTCCC
Source organism: Thryonomys swinderianus (assembly GCA_004025085.1). Classification (NCBI taxonomy): domain Eukaryota; kingdom Metazoa; phylum Chordata; class Mammalia; order Rodentia; family Thryonomyidae; genus Thryonomys; species Thryonomys swinderianus. The sequence continues at coordinate 13,431 of PVIC010041474.1, forward strand.
TGAGACCGGACTCGGCCCCCAGGCAGGGAGAGTAGTGTCCACGAGGGTGACCACATGGCAGGACCTGGCCGGGGAGAGTCCAGAGGGGCCAAGAAGGCTGCTGGAGACCTCCAAGTGCAGCTGTGGTCACGTGTGCCCCTTCTCAGGGCTGGCGGCTGACCTCCATCTTCGTCCAACCCCACGATCTGTCAGCAGATTTATCACACAAAGGGCTAGAGCTGTTATAAGTCTGGGCATTTGTCCCTGAGATTTCCTTCCACACAGGGGTAAGAACCCAGAACACCCCAGCCAGCCCTCTCCAGAGCCGTGTGGAAAACACAGGAGCCTCCCCTTTAAGAAGGTGACAGATCTCATCAGCAAACTGCTTTGCTCTCACAGCTACTATGCTCAGCGGGGCACCCCTGAAGCCAGACTGCTTTTCCAATCACACTACGGTCCCCAGTGCTTAACTCCTCAGCATCCAAGGGGAAAAGCCCAGCCCAGCATTGCAGGGTCTCAACTTCCCTTTAGGCCTCAGTCCTCACTTTTGTCTAAGAGACAGTTCACAGTAGGGTCTCTGCAGAGGCTTCTTTCTGCGGAACTTGCCAGGTAATTGCTCGTCGTCACAGCCAAGCTCTTCTGCTTAAGCATGAAGGGTCTTCCTAAAAAGCTCATTGCTTCTCCTTCTGGTGGTTTTGCTGATTTCTACTCTTGCTGCATAGAATTGTTTAATTTCTGAGTTTTGCTTTTTGTGTTTTGTGTTTTTTGGAACCCAAACAGAGTGCTGTGCTTTGAGTTTTATTGATGATTATTTTTGACACTGAGTTTCATGAAATGATTGGTTAGGAAATCATTGCTCTTGGATTTCCAGTTGCATTCAGAACACCATCCATTTGCTCAGTAGTCGCTGACCATCTGCAACACCCACGGTGCTGCCGCTGAGTTCACTCAGGAGGGGACACGACTCTCAGGCCCCTGGGGACCTTTCAGGCCGGGGAGCAGCACTAGGAGCAGACCCTGGGTGGCAGCATGCAGGACAAGGGACAGGCTGCACCCACAGTCTGTGCAACACACCATTGGGACAGGAGCACGGGAGCCCAGGAGCCCAAGCTAGAGAGCCAGAAAGGCGCTCACAGAGGAAGCTGCACTCAGGAAGCCAAGGAGAGGGATGAGTATTTGCCAGGAAAAAACAAAGGCAAGGACAGGAGCCAGCCCTCTGGAGCATGAGCAGCTTATGCAGAAGCAATGGCAGAGGAGCAGGGAGCTGGCCCCAGAGGGACCCACGAGGCCAGCGCCTTGCATCTGAGCTGAGTGCAGACTCTGTCCCCAGAGGGCTGCTCTGACTGAGAATCTGAGGTCACTCAGTCGCTCAGCAGATGGCGCAAGGCCTTGGCAGGGGCTGGGCCAGGTGTCTAGAGCTGGCTTCCTTCAGAGGCCACTGCCCATTGCCCCCGATGGACTCGAGCAGCAGAAGGAAAGGGCTTCTCCTGTCCAGGAAGGAGAGGTGGTTCTGTTCCCGTCCAGCTTACACATGGCAGGCGCTCAAGTTACGCATTCGCAAAAGAATTTTTTACTGGAAATTAAGATGGCAACCAGGCCAGGACCCAGAAAGGACCCCGATAGACAGAAGGGATCCTGCATCTCCAGCATCTAGGAAATGTCTGACCCAAGCCAGGTGCTCTGAAAACAGCTGTTGAATGCATGTGACCCATGAGACCAGATTCGCACACACAAAGCAGTGCGGCTCTGTCTCCCAGCATGACACCCCAGGGTGGGGAGGTGGCACAGACGTCAGATGTGTAGGCCAGTGTGGGAAATGACCCCCAGTATCTAAGCCATGGGAGAGAATTGGAAGCACAGAGCACAGGAAGGCATCATGTGTAGGCGTCTTCTAGCTCAGGCCTGTCTAGTACGGTGGATCCCGCAGCTGCCCAGCCAAGGTACCCAGGTGGCCCTGACGTATCCAGCACACACCATGCAGAGTGCCTCCAGCATGGGGGGGGGGGTGGTCAGGGAGCCTTTCTGTTCTAGGTTTTTTGATGGTTTTCGTGGGCTGGTGCCTCTGCCCAGAGACCCTCCTCTGGGGTTCCTGCAAGGTCCCCAAACCTGGGCCTGCACTTCCTGCCTGCATCCTGCCCATTCACAGAGGGAGTGGGCTGGACCAAGTCAGACAGATGGTTCCTCTTTCAGAGCAGAAATTTAAATCCTAAGTGAAGGTCCACTGAGCCAGAGGCACCCTGGGTCTTCACGCAGCAGCCCACAGAGCCAGCTCCCAGGCTCCAGCCCTGAGGCCCGTGTCCAGGCACTGCTCAGCGGGCGCCACTATTCCTGAGCTACTGTGTCCAGAGGAGCCCGGTCCATGCCTCCTGCTGGTGGAAAGTTCCCGCTGCTTGCAGAATAACAGCCCTCATGGAGACAATCTGTCTTTTAGTCCCAGGGCTAATTCCACAGAATGTAGCCCAACATGGCATCTGGTCTTCTGCCAAGAAGACCACAAAGCAAGGGGATCGCAGTGCTCAACACCTACACCTTCATGAGGAGCAGAAGCTCGGATGGGAGCTGTAGTCTGTCAGCAGGCTGGGGCAGTTAGGTCCCTAGTCCCAGTATCACCAGCCAGACTCCCATGGAGAGGTGTGTGGGTGAGGAAGGCAGGGAAAGGAGAGTGGAGGGAGCCTCTGGAGAAGAAGGGAAGGGAGAGAGGGAGAGAGGGGGGAGGGGAAGAGGGAGAGAGGGAGG
>PVIC010041475.1:0-16213 GCA_004025085.1 Thryonomys swinderianus
GTGGCAGGAGTGGATGCAGAAGAAAGAGATCACATTTCAAAACAGAAAACCAGGGTGAAAACAGGTTCAGCAGCGGCCTCTGAATATCACTCTTAGTGGCCTGACTGAGCATCTCCCACTAAGCCTCATCTCCTGAAGCTCTGTAACCTCCCACACCAACAGACTGAACCTCTGGGAAGCAAACTGCGTCCAGACTATATCACACAGGACTGATCTTTGTAGCAGTTTAGTTTATTAGTCATTATAATAGTCTACATGGGACCAGAACATTCATTCAGAGGAGAAATAAGTATGGAGAGAGAGACGATACAGTTACCCTTCATCTCTGCTGTCCCACAGTAATGGATTCAGCCAACCTTGGGATGAAAATATGTGAGAAAACTCCCCTTTTTTTTTATCAGTACTGACCAAGTGCAGACTTTTTTATTATTATCCCTGAAGCACAATACAGAATAATTACTGTTCACTTACCTTGTGTAAGGTATTATAAGTAATCTAGACAGTTTAAAGTATATGAGAGGATGTGCATGTGTTATAAGCAAATACATCACCATGTCATTTTATACAAGGTACTGGAGCATTTGAAGGTTTGGCCATCTGTAAACTAATTCTCTGGGGATAGGGAGGATAGCCATGTACCTCACCCTTGGCATTCATCTGGGCTACTATATTGGAGATGCTTGGAATGGGCATGACAAGACTTAAGTTTTAAGTTTGCATATCTTAAAATATATATTGTTTTGTGTTCTTAATTATTAAACATCTTGGGTAAGGATTTTTATTACATGAAGTTGGCTTGAATTTCCGTTTATTTTCTCTTTTACTAAGAAAGAGGACAAGTTTTGGAGGATAGGGATTTAATTAATTGGTAAAATGATATTTTTAGTCAGGCTAATAACTCCCTGTAGATGCTTCTCTAAAGCATTTCCTGAGGCTCAGGGCTATTGTAGAAATCTGAATTGCATGCAGAGGAACGGGCAGATGTACAATCGTGCAGACACAGAACTGAAGCCAGACAGGGGGTGGGGCTGCTTCAGGATGCAGGACGGGAGCTGCATGGCCTTCCAGCATGGTGAGAGTGAGGCTGAAGAGAGATAAGAGGAGAGTTGGAAGCCAGGTTTAATTCCTGCTATATTCGTGCAATTGGAAGCTCACAAAGATGCATTTTTTCCCTGATAGCTGTAGTTACATCCAAGGTAGCTCCTCTTAATTTTACCTCTTCTCAGTGAAAGAGGACAAGGAGGAGCAGCACTGACTTGGAGAGTGCTCTCTTGGTGTTCCAAGTTAGACCTGCAGTGTGTTTCCATAGGAATGCTTTTGTAGGTGGATGAGAAGTGGCTCTTACAGGAAAATGACTCTTAATTTTATAAAACCAATATGCAGACATAACTTTCTTGCTCTTTAGAACCTATCTGTACTAATTATTTCAGAAGTTGGAATATGCAGAGGTTTAAGACATTTTAAGAGTTATGCAAGCAGTTTAGAGGATGGCTCGGGGGCAGGGAAATTAATGAGTTGATTCTAATCAGGTTTCTCAGCCTGGCTTGAATTTTAGATTCTATCCCATATTCCTCTTGTATCTGGATTTAATCAGGACTCAGGTATCTATATGTGTTATTCAGCTTTTCGTCACTATTGAAATACTTAAGAAAAGAGCAGTTATTAGTGCACAGCTTTGCAGGTCAGGGCATAGTGCTGGTCTCAGCTCAGATCTGATGAGGGCCTTCTCAGCTCCCTGGCATCATGGAGGACAGCAGTTGGTGGGACTGAATGTGGGAAAAGTATAGGAAGTCAGAGTGCAGGTCAGGGCCAGTCAGGGCTTTTACTGCAGCTGTCTTGAAATGTCTCAAGCTCTGTCAGGGGTTACACAAGGATGGCTTGTGACTCTTCTGAGGGCAGAACCCTCAGTTGACCTAGGGCTTCCCTCTGCCCTGTTAAAAGGTGGTCCTCATTGCCTGACATCACGTCCTGGGAACCAAACTTCTAATACAGCAGCCTCTGGGGAACTGGGGAGACACCCAGGATATAAACCATAGAACTGTATTAAAAGGAAAAAGTAATCTCCCAGGCTCATCCTTGGTTCTTCTCCTTCTGCACCTGCAAATCTTATGCAGTATTGAAAGTTTTTACAAAACACACTTTTATTATAAAGCCAGCAATCTTACTCCTTGATTTTTTACCCAGAGAAGTTAAAAATTTATGTCCAAGGGGCTGGAGGGTTAGCTCAGTGGTTCCGGCGCCTGCCTTGCAAGCGCAAGGTCCTGAGTTCGATCCCCGGTAACCACATATAATGCTGGGTGTGGAGACACGCCCACCAACAATCAACACCGCATACCACAGTGCCGGGCGTGGTGGCTCACGCCTGTAATCCCAGCACTTGGGAGGGCAGAGACAGGAGGATTGCTGAGTTCCCAGCGGCTTGCCTGGGCACCATAGTGAGCTCAGGGCCAGCCTGAACTACAAAGCGAGACCCTGTCTCAAAAGCAAAAAAAAAAAAAATTTTATGTCCAAACAGATACCTGTACTAGAAAGGTTATAGAACCTTTATTACTGCCCAGATTTGAAAACAACCAAACTCTTCTTTAGAAGGTAAGTGAATATCATTCAGCACTGAAAATAAGTGAATTATCCATGAAAAGATGTAGAGAAAATTTGAAGTACTTTATTAACTGAAAGAAGCCAATTTGAAAAGGCTACATACGTATGACATTCTGGAAAAATGCTAAACTATAGAGACAGTAAAAAGAAAGTAGTTGTCAGTAATGCAGGGAGAAATAATGAATTAGTGGGGCGTAGGCCACTTTCAGGGGAGTGACATTATTTTGTATGATACTGTAATCTAGGCAAATACATATCATTAAACATTCAGTCAAACCCATAGAAGGTTCAGCACCAAAGGTGAGCCCTTAATGTAAAATAATACATCAATATTGGCTAAGCTGTAATAGTTGTAGCAGACTAGTGCATGGTGTGTAATTTCTGCTTACATTTTACATGATTCTAAACTGCTGCAAAATTTTTTGAAGAGCAGTAGCTCATTGATTTGTCCACTATAAATGGACACTCCGAAAACTTACAGAGGCTGGTAGGGCAGACAGACACCACAGAATTCTGTAGGAATAAGAATGGAAAATTTAAGGAAGAATAACCTAATTGACTCAATATATGATTAAGAGGCTGACCCATTAATAAATGTGGAGGATGAGGTTTGATATTTCAGTAGGACTTCAACAAGGTGTAGATATAAAAGAGTATATTCCAGCCAGAGTAGATCGCATTACAAAAGTGTCCTGAGTTAGAAGGAATATGGTATGAAAGAAAAAGACGATTGTGCTTAGTGCACAGTAAACTGGGAAGAGTAATCAGGTGATGGAGAGAGCTGCAGGGCAGGATCCCTGGATTCTAGACAGAGGATGATGAAGGCTCATCGAAAGATTTCTAACTAAAAATTTAAGTGACTGCATTAACTGTCTCATACTGCAGTGACCACCACCCATAGCTCTCTCATGTGTCCTGATTGGTTCCTCACTTTCCTTACCCTAAATTTTGTATTACTCATTCTCTTTTCTATGTATCTCCCTGGATACTCAATAGTGTCATTTGTCACTCAATCTTTGACCTGCTTTTATGGCTCAGTATTTGTAGTACTGGGCTTCATTTCTTGGGGCGTAGTTCATCTTTACTGCTGTGTATAGCATTCCTTTTTTACTGTTTTTCTATTCTACTGCTGATGGAGGAAAATTGGGCTGTTTCCAGCCTTGCACTGTTGCAGACAGCACCATGTGAGCTTTCTTATATGACCTGCTGTGCACACGTGTGACATTTTGGGCAACTCAGGAGTGTACCCACTCAAGTTTCATATTCTTTATTCATCTGCTGATTGTGGAAAATTATCCCAGGATGGTTTCAGTTTCATTTTCCTAATTCCTAAGGAGTTGAGAATCTGTAACTGTTTTTGTAAACCGTAGTGTTTCCATTGTAAATGTATGTTCACTTCATTTCCCTGTTTCTCTTGGGTGGTTTTTCGTTCTGTATTGATTCGTGGAAATATTGGATGCCAATCCTTTGTCAAGTACACGGTTGCAAATGTAATCTCCCAGTTTGTGGCTTACATTATTCCTTCTGTGTGTTAGGATGTTTTTTATTAGATTCCATGTTTTAACAACAGCTACATACAGTTTTTTCTTCCTATGTTGTGCACTCTGTTAAATTGTCCCCTGTATCATGGCTGAGACCTGCTGCCTAGACAGTGGCTTGTGGAGAAGGAGGAACAGCTGTGTGGGACTCTTGGAAGGTGTGCTGGATACACAGGGCTTGTTGAATATCCCTTCACTCCTAGGTGTGCTTTTAAAGTGTTCAGAAGAACAAAAAACATGTAAAGGTGAACTATTTCTCTGGTCTGACATTTTTTTCCTCCAAAAGTTTTATTTATAGTTTTGCCTCTTAAATCTGTTTGCATTGAATTTTGTTTACGATGTTAATGGAAATCTTTTTCTTTTCCTATATGAATGACCTGCTGCCTCAGTACCCCTTGACAAGCCACCCCGTTTTGTCCTTAGGAAAGTCTCTGTTCGGTTCTGTTTCTAGCCCCATTGAATTTCTTCAGTTGCTATCCTTACCTCAAGGATGTATGCTCCTCATCACCAGGGCCTGGTGTTAATACTTGATTGGCTTGCTTGCTTAAATCTGTCCGCTTAGTAGTTCTCTTTTTTTTTTTTTTTTTGAGGCCAGGTCTCACCTTATAGTTCAGGCTGGCCCTGAGCTCACTATGTAGCCCAGGCAAACCTGGAACTCAGCAATCCTCCTGCCTCTGTCTCCTGAGTACTGGGATTACAGGTGTGAGCCACCACACCTGGCATCGTGGTATGTGGTACTGATTGCTGGTGGGGGTGAGTCACCACGCCTGGTATTGTTGTATCTGGTTACTGGGATTGAACTCAGGACCTTGTGCTTGCTAGGCAGGTGCCAGAACCACTGAGCTAAATCTCTGGCCCCACTTAATATTTCTGCAAGAGGCCCAGACTATTCTTCACTCTTTTATTCTGATACACATTTTGTGTTCCTTGCACAGGTTTTATGGAATTGGCAGTGACTCAGTAGATCAATTTGGAGAAAATAAATATTATTAATATTGAGTGTATTCAAGAAAACGTTAGATGAGCGGTCTGCCTTAGCTCATTTCCGAAGGGGTGGACTTTTGAAATGAGACACAGAAGTTGAGGGCATTTTCATTGTTAAGGAGATGAGCAACTCCTCGAGGGATGCTGGAGACCCTGGGTGGCTCTGAGGTCTGCACTCAGTGGTGATGAGTGGACTCCTACTGCCTTTCAACAATCCCCCACGGGCCCACCGCAGAGACTACTGGCCACAGCGTGCAGACTGTGGGCTGGGTGTGGGCAGCAAACCCACTCCTTCACAGAAGAAAAAGATGTGCAGAGGGGACCTACCAGAATAGATCATGGACTGGAAAGCTGCCCACAGCATTCTGTGTCAGGGTGTATGAGCAGTCAGGTGAAGCAGCCCTGTCTATTATTGAGTCTCTTAGTTCTTAGAAAGTTGTCACTTCTGTTGATTCTAACTAGACTTAATTTTTAACATTGTTCCTAGTTCTTTCAGATGCAATGGAGAGTGTACCTGCACAACCTGTTCATGATTTTGCTCTTCATTTCCTTGGATTTAGCCTTCTCAAGCTGATTATTCTTCAGATCGCCCAGCTTCCCACAATTAGCCCTCCTCTCCGAGATCTAGGGTCAGCTCCTCTGTTGTGTTCTGGCCAGCCCTCAGGCTCGTCATCCTGGGTTTCCCACAGTGCAGACCTTGTACCTGGTCTGGTTTGGGCTCAACCTGCCCAGCTCTCTTGGTCAGGTAGATCTCCCTGCAGCCATAGCCAGACCAGTCCTGTGCTTCTTCCGCTGGGCTCTGGCCCCATCCCTGCCTTTCTGGAAATTACTCGGCTGCATTGTAATGGAGCAGATTACAAGAAAATCTTCTGTCTAAAATTTGTAGTTTCACATCTATAGAATGTTGCTCTTTTAGGGGCTAGAGGTGTACCTCAGTGGTAGAGCTCTTGCTTAGCAAATATGAGGCCCTGGGTTTGATAATATTTAATAAATATGTCCATTGAAATAATTTCAAAAATAATTGGAATTCTTTATTTTTTGCAAGCTTTGAAAATTAGTGTAGTGATAGGGATTTTATTTTATTACTATCTGAGGCAAAATTTTCAAATTTACTTTTAGGGTAACCCTATTAAATTATATGTTAGCATTTGTCTACATTATGGAGTTTTTAAAAAAAGATAATTTTGTTATTCTGTTTTGTTTAAGGTAATACCTCAGCAATGTTATGGTAGGTTAATAGAAGAGTTAGTTAGGTTACACTAGAAGAGGTATAGCTCCCCATAGTTCTAAGAGAAGGTTCTACTCTGACACTATTCCTTTTAAAAATTATTTTAATGGGAGCAAAAGCTAGGCAGCTCTGTGTAGGCACCATGAGTCATTGGAGGGATGGGTCACGGCGCAGCATGTGGATTCAGAGGGAGAGAAGTGAGCAGTACCTCAGAGGCTGCTGCTGTGCATTCCTAAGGCATCTGTAATGTTTGACAAATATTTTTAAGTTACAAAAATGCTTTAGATGTAATAATTAAACATCCTTTCTGCATTTCTCTCCTGTGTTTGCCTGTCTTCAGTCTGCCTATTTTTCTAACAAAGCCTGCCTCGCTACCATGTGCTAGTGAAAGAAGAGTGGGAACTGGTGATGTTGCCTCTGCTCTGAGCCCAGTGTCTCCTTGGAGAAAGACGCTCTTGTGGAGAAAGGAGACGCTGGTTCTGCTCAGCTGCACATGGCATGGAGAACAAAAACTGATTGAAAGGAAGGCCTGAGTGATTTGGCATTTTTGCAGACTTTAGAAAAAATGTAAATACATTAAAGCTGTTGTTGTAGGGATGAATTAAGAGACAGTAGAGATTTGATACTGATTAAAGCCATTGTTGGACAGCTAAGTTAGGAGAGAGACTAGTGATTGTTGTAGAGCTAAGTTAGAGACTAGTTAAGGTTTGTTTGAGGTCATTTATTCCAGTGCAACTTTAGAAAATTAGCTTTTCAGGGACATTTTTGGTTTTATGCTGTTTGTTTATTTAAAGAAAAGTTGTCCTTTCAGAAAATTTTTAGCATATAATGGCCAAAAGTAGAATGAAGAGAAAAAGATAATCTTCACTGAAAGTGGCTATTATGTTATTGATGAATTTAGCCTTTCATTGTTATTATTTAAGTTAGGCATGGAAGATCAGCTGTAAGAGGTTGTAAGATTTTTGATGGCGAGTCAAAAGACAGTATTAGACCTTGGCTGAATTTTATTAGTCCTTGGTCCAAATTTGACAGTGTCTGAATGAGAATGAGCCTTTAACAGTTACTATGACTCTCACTTTATACTTAGAGGTCCAGGTCTGGCAGGCTTACCGTTCAATTAGGAACGGCTCCTGTGTACAGGTGCACACATGTATAGTGTGTGTGCATGTGAGCTGCAAGTGAGCTACAAATGCCCTTTTGCCAGAGGCACTAGTCTCAGTTCTTTGTACTGCCAGTGTTCTTTGGTGAGTACAAAGGTGGACATAGTGCCAAGATTTTTTCTTAGTGAGAGCTGGGATCAAAGGCCTGTAGCATTTCAGAGACTGAGAGCTTCAGGCCTTTGGAAGTGGGTACTCTTTGTGGACATATCTTGTGAGGCTTTGTGGATCCTCATGGGCCAGAAAAGCAATGATCTGTGTTTCTGTCCTAGCCACTGTGGGCCAGGCTGGGGCTCTTAGGCAGCTGTGGGACCACTGAGTCACAGTGATGTGTCCAAGATGGCATTCACAGACCTGGTTTTGCCAATTTTTGTATTGCTTAAAAAGCCTCTTATCAGTTCAGCAATGGAAGATGGTTTCAGAGAAGAAGAGGAAGACTGGTAATTTTCTGTGTGTTTATTTGGTAGGAAGTTGTTTAAGATGTAATGGCTGTGGGCTGTGCTCCCTTGCTTAAAGCTGTTCAGAGGTTAGAAAAGTGTTCCTACTGTTTAAAGACTGAATGTAAAGTTCAGGGAGCTCTGGGCTTGATTTTGTTCCCTTTTTATCAAAGGTTGAAGAAACTGTAGCCGAGCCATGAGGGCCCTTCAGTGAAGGCCTGTTTGTCTGTGTACAGCTTTCGTTCGTGTGGCATCCCTGGCAGTGTATCTTGATCCCTCTAGGGCTTGTTGTGTCTCCAGAGCCTGCCAAAGGCACTTTGTTCCTGATTGTTTGGGGTACAATGGAGCTTCATGGGGGCCTGAATGGTACTGTTCTTCATATGTCTCCTTAGGGTGCTCTTTGAGGTTCCTTTGTGGAGGCTGTACCCTATCCATGTCACCTCAGGGCTGGTGCTTTCCTGGGGAGTTGAGCTGCAGTTTGCTTCAAGTGCTGCCCATCTACTGGTTTCCTCCGTGTTGGTGGTATTAGTCCCCACATTCCCTCCTGCTTTTTTTAGACCCCACAGGAGTGAGGTTGACTTCCTGCTGTTGTGTTTCAGCTGTTCTTTATCATGGCTCTCTATCCCCAGACACTTGAGAATATAAGTTAGCATGAGGGTAGTGCTTGGCAAATGCCAGCAAAAAATCAAACAGATTAGGAAAAAGAAGTGCAGAAAACCCCAAGCTGTTCATTTTGTTTTTGTTGTTGTTGTGCTGGAGAACTCAGGTCCTTGCATTTGCCAGGCAGGTGTGGTGCCACTGAGCTACATCGCCAGCCCCATTCATCTATTAATATTTTAGTATATGTGCTGCCGAAGCGAGCACCCATTCATCTATTAAAACATGGTAAATGTATAATCTTATAATGGTGTTGCTTAACAACTGTAAAAACCCTACAAGTATCAGCAGCAGCTGTCACACTTTTTATACATAAAAACTTGCTAGTTAGCTAAGAGCTTTTTTTTTTTTTTGAATTCAGGCTGGCCTGAACTCACTGTGTAGCTAAGGCTAGCCTTGAACTCATAGCAATCCTCCTGCCTCTACCTCCCGAGTGCTGGGATTATAGGCGTGAGTCACCACACTTGATTTAAGAACCTAATTTTAGTTCAAAGTGCTTGACATACAAAATTTCTCTTATTTTACAAATGTACAAGAAAATTTTGTATCTGTATTTTATCCCTTTAATGCCTGCTGTGGTTTCTGGCTCTGCTGACTTCCTTGGTCAGAAGCCACATATTAAGGTTCAGTTTCTAAAGCTTTCTGAGAAGTGGGAACAGTGATGTCAGCATTTAAGGGGCCAAGACATGGGGCTTGGGCAGGTTCCAGGACTGTCCTGGGAGATGGCATCATGTTCACAGTTGTTTTATTATTTTCTTCCCATATTGGTGAAACAGCTAGACCAAATCCATTTGGAATGCCTGGGATGGTGCCACCGTATGTTCCCCCTCAGATGCTCAACATTCCACAGACTTCGCTGCCAGCAAAGCCCGTGGTAAGGCACCCCCTGAAGTGGGTGGGGTGGAGGATGCTGGGTACTGTATTTTAAATCCTCAAATTCATGTATAAGATAGGTGCCAGTGTTTGTAAAATTAAAACCGATGGGGGAGGAGGCAGCCCAGGCCTGCATCAGATCCTACTGTCCTGCTAACCTGTGCCATGTGTCAGGCCCCACAGGTGCCCAGCCCAGGGGGCGCTCCGGGCCACGGTCCATATCCGTACAGCCTGGCTGAGCCAGCCCTTACCCTGGAGACAGGCGGGAAGAACCTGGCAGAGCAGAACAGCTACAGCAACATTCCTCATGAGGGGAAGCACACACCACTGTACGAGCGGTCCTCACCCATCAACCCGGCCCAGGGCAGCAGCCCCAACCATGTGGATTCCACCTACTTCCCTGGCTCTTCTACATCATCATCATCAGACAATGATGAGGGCAGTGGAGGGGCAACCAAGTGAGTGTGCATAGTCCCAGAGTGGCTGGGGGTGTCCCTTGTGGCTGCAGCTGCTTGGGTTTTGCTCACAGACATGGTTGGCTTCAGATGGGTGCTATGCCCTTTGCTTAGACTAGTTTCCCTGGACCTGAAGGCTATAATAAGAGTGGGCCTGCTCTGCAAACTCTCCACAGTATCAAGTCTGTACAAAGCATCCCAGTTCCCCAGCACAAGTTGCAGGAATCCTGGGGAAGGTGTTTGTGTGATGCCTCGACTTCAGGTGTATATGAGTTGCTGTTGCTCACCCTCACGTGTACCAGTCCTGCCCTGCTAACCTAAGAGCATTAACCTTTTGACACCTGGACAAAGGGAGCTCCAGACTTCCTCTCTTTCTCCAAACTCCCAACACCTCATAGTGCCATTGTTGAAATGACAGTTTGCCCACCTGAAACCACAGGAAGCTGCCTGAACACAGGCTGGAATTCTTCTCATAGAGAAGTATGGAAATTCACAAAGACAGAGTTGGTTAAAAATCTGATCAAGAGAATCTTGTATATGTTTGTATATGTTTAGGTTTCAAAAAAAGAAAAGAAAAAAGAACTACCTTTCCTTTGAGTGTATGTCCTTTACCTTAGTTTGAACTGCACTCTATAGGTAGTAGCTAGTTAATGCCTCATTGCTTTCTACCTGGGTGAGTGGATGTTGTATCCAGGTCTGACCCCTGACTTAAGAAATTTGAGAGATGCATTTTCCATACCTTCTGCTGGTTTGTTGGGTGTGTCCCCTGAAACGGGATGCCTCTTCTCTGTCCCATCTGCCTATGGAGTGGGAGCAAATGTCTGCCTGCTCAACCTGTTGATAGGAAAGAAATAATATTCATAAATGTTAATTCGCTATATGTATCATTGTAAAATTCCCAAATGAAGTTAAAAATTGTAATTTACCATTCATATATTACCCTTCTAACAAGATGATAGGTTTAAGACCCTTTGAACCAGAGTCTTTAGGTTGGGACCCAGAAATCTGTAGTTTAAACAAGCACTCTTGTGAGTTTCAAGCACACAGAAAGAAGTCTGAGAACAGCTGACAAGTGGTCATGAGACCCTTTCACTCTAGAGTGTGAGGCACTGTGCCTTTTCTTTTAAATATCCACTCACTTCAGCAAGATCAAAATATCCACACTGCTTAATTTGAATGGGAAATCTTTGTAAACTCTGGAACATTTGAAGAAGGCAAAAAGGTAAAATGAGGAACTTTAATATTCAGAGCTACATGCTAGTGGCAGAGATCTGTAGGCCAGGTGGAGGTGATCACTTGGGCTGATGGGTAGTGACCCTGGACAGCAAGGCTGTCCTGTTCATTAAGCTGGGTATTCAGAAGACAGCAAATGTCCATCTTCTTGGGCGAGCTGTCCTCGTCAGGATGGGAGTTGAACTCCCTGAGCATTTTCTTCTTTGCTGTGTGATTAGCCTGTACATGATTGGAAAAGTTCTGACTGACATAGGACTCTTGCTCCTGGGTCAGCCGTGGTGTGCTCAGTACCCACTGGATGTGCAAAGTTGGGGCAAAATGTCAGTTTCTCAATTTAGGCGTATTTCATACAATACATGTTAAATGTTCCTCACAAGGAAGCAATACGTGTTCCTCACAAGGAAGCAATAACCCACATTTAGAATGTGGGTCAACAGACAAAGTAAATGACCCCTAATAATAAATGAGTGACTTTTATTTTCATAGTGTTATTGTTGATCAGTAATTGGGACTGCTGTAAAATAAAAAGATAACCAAAAAAGCTTCCTACAAATTAAGATATAAATATTTTAAATGGCAGAAGATAACTAGATGCAGTTCAAAAGGAAACACAGACATCACTAACATGTAAGAAGATATTTACCCTCACTAAGAAGATCAAAGGAATGCCATTTAAAACATAAAAAGTTAACTTTTAAGAAAATCAAAGTTTTGACATATTTTTTCTTAAAGATAAACTGTGGAGAGGGTGGGACACGAGTCCAGCTCTCCTGGCAGGTCAGTCCTGCCCTCAGCTCTGCCTGCATATGTCTTGAGAGCTGCAGGCACCTTTGATGGAGATATGCATTGTACGTGCAGGAAAGCAGGCAGATGTGCTGCATGCTGCAGCAGCGTGGCCTTGCCCACATCCTCGTCAGAGACTCTCCGCACAGGGAACATCCCAGAATGCCAGGGGCCTCCTAAGGCTACGGAGTGTACAGATGTTCCCAGTTGACCCTCTGGGTAAAGAGGGTAGTCAGTGGCTATACTTAGGGCAAGGCCTGTATTTTATCTCCCTTATTTCCCTTTTCCAGTGTTGCAGTTTCTCCTGGAGTCATTCAGTGACTCTGTCCCATTGTTCTCTTGGAGTGGAAGTTAAGATGCTTAGATGTTGGAGCCTTCCTGCCTCTCATCTGGGAGCACCATAAGTCTTTGCAGCAAAGATTAGAGATGGGCTTCCTAGGCCCATGAGAAGTCCAGGCCTGATGATAGTTGGCCACTTCTGCAGACACACTTCTTGCCATGTTTGTGTCCTGTGGAATAAACAAGCTGATGCCTTCAGCTAGTTATTTAGATCCCTGGCAGTAAAATAAGATGTTGCTTTGTAACTAGTTTTCTCTACATTTTCTTTTTCATAACAGCATCAGCATATGCTTCTCTATTCTTGGTTAAAAATAAGGTGGGAGGGCTGGGGATGTAGCTTAGTGGCACCACATCTGTCTGGCAAGCGCAAGGTCCTGAGTTTGATCCCTGGTACTACAAAAACAGTAAGGTCAGCTGAGGATATAACTTGGTGGCACCATCCCTGCCTGGCAAGCATAAGGTCCTGAACTCAATCCCCAGTATTAGGAGAAAAAAAAATACAAAAATTAAGATGTCATTCTGTTTTTCTTGCCTTTTGTCCTCTGACAGACCTTTGTAGTCCTGTTTTGATTAAATTAAGAATTACAATAGAATCCCTATGGAGATGGATGAATGGATTTATTTATTTATTTAGTTATTTAGGTATTTATTTATTGTTTTTGGTACTGGCAATAGAACTCAGGACCTTGTGCTTGCAAGGTGGCATGGTACCACTGAGTTAAATCCTCAACCCAATTTTATATTTTCATTTTTCTTATTACCATCTTGATACGAAGATAAATAGAATTCAAACACTGGAAAATGTAATATAAAGAATCTCCCATGATCCCACTACTAAAGAGGTATCCATATAAAGGTCAGAGGTGTAGCTTAGTGGTACCACTGCCTGCCTTGTAAGTGCAAGGTCATGAATTCGAGCTCTGATGCTATCCAAAAAAAAAAAAGAATATTAAAATATCTTTTTTGGTTTTTGGTTTTTGTTTTTTTTGAGACAGGGTCTCGCTTTGTAGTTCAGGCTGGCACTGAGCTCACTATGTAGCCCAGGCAAGCTTCGAACTCAGCAATCCACCTGTCTCTGCCTCCCGAGTGCTGGGATTACAGGTGTGAGCCACCACGCCCAGCACTGTGGTATGTGGTATTGATTGTTGGTAGGCGTGAGTCTCCATGCCCAGCATTGTATGTTGTTACCAGGGATCAAACTCAGGACCTTGCGCTTGCAAGGCAAGCGCTGGAACCACTGAGCTAACCCTCCGGCCCTAAAATACCTTATTTTTCATGCATATCATGAAGTGTAGTTTTTATATGAATAAACCCTTATTATAGGATCAGCCACTTGTGCATTTTCTTCCCTCCTTTTACATGTAATATGCTTATATAAGTTTACATGTATCCTATACTTGTTTGTGCATGTATCTGTAGATATATCTGCTTACTAAGTATGTGTATATACTTAATATTGCTGTCTTTTTTTTTTTTTTTTTTTTTGAGACAGGGTCTCGCTTTGTAGTTCAGTCTGGCTGTGAGCTCACTATGTAGCCCAGGCAAGCCTCGAACTCAGCAATCCTGTCTCTGCCTTCCAGAGTGCTGGGATTACAGGCGTGAGCCACCACGCCCGGCACTGTGGTATGTGGTATTGATTGCTGGTGGGCGTGAGTCTCCACGCCCAGCATTGTATGTGGTTCCCGGGGATTGAACTCAGGACCTTGCGCTTGCGAGGCAGGCGCCAGAACCACTGAGCTAACCTCCGGCCCAATATTGCTGGGTTTTAAAAATGGGTATATAAAAGTCCCATTCAGAGAGAATACAACCTTTTCAGCTTTGTAACTTTGTACAGATATGTTTCATTTTCTTGTACAGTAGTACATGAGTCTTTAACATGGGCACCCCAATGCCATGGAGTGTGCCAATATGTATTATTGATTTTGAGGTAAATAACATGTTCGCAGCTCTTGTGTACACTGTGCAGCTCCCTCCTCCCCCATCCACTCATGCGAATGACATATGACTCGTGTAGGGGCACATCTGGGAAGTGAAGGTGAGCCAAGGAAAGTGGACTGTTTGATGTCCATGTCCAGGGTTCTGGCCTGTGGCCCAGCTGCTGTCAGGAGCCTGTCTTCCAGGGTCCAGCCTGGTGTTTCTGACTGTGATTCTTTGGCTTCACCCACGTAGTTGGGTGTAGTTTCACATACATAGGATGTCTGCTGAATTGTTTGTAGATTACATAGGCTGATGAGTGTGCATAATAAATGATAGTTATTACTTAAAAATTAACTGTTCAAGCAGTATAAAATCAAAACATTGATTTGGCTTTTAATACAGAACAGCTGAAGAATTTCAGGTCCATTTGACCTGATTTCCCAGGAAGTACACTCCTCAGATGTGTGTCTTTTTCCTTTATTGTGGTTTGATTATTTTTTTTCCTCTCAAAAATGTGAGAGCTTTCAAATAGGTTTTGGACAACCTTCACAGGCCACCTCACCCTGTGGGCTCTCCTGCTGCCAGGGACTGGCTTGCTGGAGGTGGAATGGTCCTCTGTTGCTGCTTCTTGCATATGTGCATGCACACGTGTTTGTGTGTGTGTGTGTGTGTGTGTGTGTGTGTGTGTGTGAGAGAGAGAGAGAGAAAGAGCGAGAGAGTGTGCTCCTATATCTGGCTCTCCTGTGATGGCATGTGGCTACATCTACATTTGGGAACAATACATCTGAATTGGAATCCAGTGCCTTTTTCCATGTGACTAGTTGTCTTCTCTCTCACCCTGCATTTTATCATGAAAGCTTTATATTGGAGGGGTATGGACATGTTTCAGAGAAGGCTACCTTCCTGCACAAAGCCCAAACACAGCTTATCTGTCTTTCCTGGGGTCTGGTGCAAGTCATTGAAAGGTAGAGCAGTTGGGTAAAATGAAATATAAATGTATGGTAGATAATTCTGAAATCTAACTCATCTGTTCTTCAAAGCAAGGCATTTATTATATTCACATATTTTCTTTAGCTATAAAGTAATAATTACTCCATTGAAGTGTATTGGGCTTCTTGATGTTTTCCAAGAATTTTGATCTTGCAGTATGATCATTAGAAGAGCCACGCATGGTGGTTCATGCCTGTGGTCCTTGCACTTGGGAGACTGAGGCAGGAGGATCACAATTTTGAGGGAAACTGGCTACATAACAAATTTGAGGCAGACCTGATACACACAGCAAGACTGCCTCAAAGCAACAATAAAAGCTCTCTCCATCTGATGTGTGGGACAGTTAGAAAGGCAATCCAGGTGGCATATCTCATGCTGGGATGTCCTATAGCCACCTCTACTTTTATAGGTAGTTTGAGTACAAGCCTGCCACAGAGGGCTAAGAGCAGGGACTGACTTCCTGAGAAGCCCTACTGATCCCCTACCTGGGATCACCCACCCTGCCAGCTGGCTCTGCCTACCCTGCTGAAGTCTTGTCAGATTCCTGATTTTTTACATTCGTCCAGGATCATAGTAAATTACCACCAACACTCTGTGTGTTGTCTGTGTGTGTTTGAAATAGAGTCTCACTATGTAGTTCAGGTTGGTTTTGACCTCATTGTGTAGCCCAAGCTGGCCTTGAGCTCAGTATTCTGAGTGCTTGGATTATAGGTGTGTTGTGCTGCTATACTTGACAGCATATGGAATTTATAAAATTATTTATTTGGATTACTCATCCTGGTCTATTCCATTTCAAGTTTTTCTAACACTGATTAAATACACTAAATTGCTTTCCTAGGCACAAACAAATCACAGTGCTGTTTCACAAATGCTGATTGAAATGCCTCACCTGGCTATTCCATCTCTTTTCTGCTCTTGTTTTTTCACTGCTTTGCCAAATAAAGCTACTCCCCAGCTGAGTTTCCATTAATTCCCTGTTCTCTGAACTTACTGGGATCCTCCATCTCCTCCTGCCTGCAGTGCA